>JBBPDI010000015.1:2776990-2788357 GCA_037974545.1 Cucumis variabilis | reverse complement strand
TTTGGAAATGGAATGCCCCAAAATGAGCGATTTCAAATGGTATAAAGATATATTTATGTCACGTCTTTATAACCTTATAACATGCAGATGTAATTTGGAAGCATAAATATGCGAAAGGATTACCGAAGTATGTTAGAGAAAGATTCTATTCCAACATGGTTACTAAGAATGGAGAAATAGTAATCGATTGGGAATATATCTCTATGGAGACATTAATTCTACAATTCAAAAGCTATCTCTATGGAGATATTAATTCTACAATTCAGGAATTGATTGCCATTATCTACTGACATTCTCATTGAATTAGACCTTGCGATCAATCATTCTTTGACAGATGAACGATACTCTAAGACATTGGATCATCCGCTAAAAATTTATCTAATTTGAGAATGATGTGATTCTTCTTGAAATTGAATTTCTACATGTCCAACATCAAACTTAGTACTGATTTTGCCTAGTTTTAGAGGCAGTTGCATGCTCAATTGATCAAACTGGATTTCGAGTTAGCTCACTTCAATCTAGAAGTTTCGGAACAGTCATTGATGATCTCAAGATTTACTTCTATAAGCATGTATAATTTTTTGGAGATGCACCCAAAGCTTTTGGAGAAGCATTGGTGTAGATCATTTTGTAATACAAGACATACATAATGGAAAAGGGATATGACTACTTTTCAAACGTAGTCCATTGGCTCGAATATCAAAAAGATAAAATGTCATAAATATTCTTGTCTTGAAGAGCAACAGTAAACGTAGGTGAAATAAACTAGACTGTTGTCTAGATTTGATTGAACAATCTCTAATAGCAAATTAGAGAAGTTCAAATGTCTTTTATCCGTGAGAGCAATATAGATTGGTACATCTAAGCCTGTTCTAAAGAGGGGTTTTATGGCAACTTGAATACATCTTATGTGCAAATATCTAAATTTATGTATGTGACATAATTCGATGTTTTCGTTTGCAAGAAGACGGTATTTCGAAAAGTCTTCACTTATTAGAATATTGTCTTCTGAGATTCTTTCTACATCTTTTTCTCAAAAGAATAGCATTAGAAAATTGACTACCATCCTTCTCAGATTAAAAAAAAAAAAAAGAGTTTACTTCATTATAAGACATCTTATCTCATTGAAATCTATCTTTTTTGTAAATGTAAATTATGTATGGCCTCATGTCTATATTTTGTAGATCAAAGAGGCATTAGTAAATGAGTGTAACTATATGTTGTTTGATATTTGTTTATTTTACTAGTATGATCACTATATTACAACGTATATATCACATGGTATTGTACGTGCTATTGTATTTAAATTGGACGTCGGTAGTATACTCTTTATATATTTAATACATACTAGGATATATTTACTATAATTTTACTATATTACAATTGTAACCGTTTGAGCATTATTATATACTTTGTTTTATTTGATATATTACATTTTTTTCAATATATGTAATTTAGATGTCATTATGTGTCATTATACATATTTAATAGATTCTACATGTTTTATAATATACGTAATCATATATCGATTATATTTAAACGATATATTATGACTATTTATGCTTTTTCAACATATTTTATGATACATTTAATCATACTCAGTATATTTTGTGTTTGTAAGTTTAAAATGTTTTAGGTTTACCTTTCCCTCCAGTCATTGTTTTAATTATTTTTATTCTGATGTAACCTTCAAATTACTACCAAAATGGAAAAAAGAAAAGTTTACTATTGTGGGAGTACTAAAATAGGATTGGTTGGATAGTTATAGGTTGTGGAGGGAAAGAAACATGACGGGGATAATAGTATATGAATCTAAATTAATCAACTCAATTCAAACAATATATGATATCCAACAATCCGAGAACAAATTTGAGTTTCAAATTATTTCGAATAAACAATTTGTAAAGAAATGACACACGATTTATACCAGTTCACTCTAAGCAAGTTCAGTTAGGTTATCACATGAAAACTAGTTCAACCAACCTATAACATATACTGGAATATTTGTTGCTTTAACCTTCGTTTACCTTTGTAGATAATTTGCGTGTTTTTTTTAAGCTAATAATTGACATTTATTAGTTGAAATTGATATCTATTTTCATGATTTGTCCTAGATCCATGCCTTTGCACAAATAAATTATATTCTATAAAAAGGTATCCCTACTCTACTCAAACTTTTCTAAAACTTCTTTAGCACAAACAACTTTCCTATTTGAGAAATAGTTATCACATTGAAGCCCAGTCCAGTTCAAATATACTATTGTGACTCCATGGAGACCACCCCACCCTATACGGAAGATCAACCCAATACCTTTGTAACCTTTTTTATTATGGTCTTTAACTCATATAGCCTTAATTGTTATATGATCTTATATGAAAGACCTAACTTTCTAATAATTTTTATAAAAGCCTAAATGGGTCAATATATTTCACTAATATTGGGCCTAAATTACTTCTTTGTCCATGGGTTATTAGAACATTACTTTATTATTTTTTTTTAAAAAAGAAAAGGAATGAATCATGGGTTACGGTTTTGGAAACTCTTCTCCCCCTTTACTACTTTCCATATAGCAAAAACAATATTCCATTTTGCTCGTCGAAGACAAAACGACAGGGAGAGTTTGACAGAAAGTTTGAAGACGAAGAGCGACGTTCGACGGCCAACCACTGTGAAGAAATATCACTCCAAACTTTAAAGAAAATTTCGAGGTTAGTTTTGTTAAATAATACATTAGGTATACTAAGTATATTGAAGATATTCAGATTATTAGGCAAAGAATCCGTAATTTAGAATGTGGTAGATTCTAGGGCTTGTTGAGGTTTCGGGCGTGAAGAAGATGAAATTCGAGGGTAGACACATTTTTGGCGTGAAGAAGATTCTAGGATTTATTTACATTCAGTTGGTATATTGGGTATATTGAAGATATTCAATAAATTATTTTTGAATATTTATAAGTCTAGAACATAATGATATAGGTGCAATCTTCTCACATATGAGTTTCTATCCTGTTCTAATACATTATTTGATAATTTCTGAATGAAATATTCTCACACTGACTGATCAGTTTAATTTGAAAACAAATATGGACTTGCATGAGACTTTTTTTGGGTTTATTCATTTTTTTCTGATTATAATTTGAAAACATTATTCGATGTGTTTGGCTCTGTGATGCTAATTTGAAATTTATATTGGATAATCATCTGTATATGTAGTATAAAGAAAATGGTGCGAAAGAGTGAAAGATGTTCAGGTTCAGGAATGAAGGCTATGAAATCTAACAAGGATGACCCAGTAATGATAGACGATAGAGAGGTATGATGTGGAGTATTATGCTGTAATTTTGTAAGGGTATATTATATATATGAAAACAGAGGTTTAAGAAGTTGTAATATGTATATATGTCCTAGGATGAAGAGATATATGAACAAGATCAAATGGATTATCAACCAATTCAAACCGTATATCCTGGAGAGGATGAATCCAATTTGAGAGGTCCAACCGGGACACAAATTGTATTATACAACGAAATGAAAAATGTGAAACCGGATGTAGTATTTGAAACGTCTGAAAACAAGATGCATATGAATGATCGAGAAGATGAATCAAATGTGAGTATATTAAATATATGGTGTAGTAAATATATTTTAAGATTTGTTCTATGTTTATATATATTTTTTTTAAGATGAATGAGGGCGATAGAACGTCTACAGTAAATCCCAACGATATGTCAGAGTTTGATGAGGTATGAGTGTTTAGGATTGATGTTATTTTTTTAATATACTATTATTACCAAGTTTATAATTTAATGGTATTGTAACTTGTGCAGGACAATCTACCCATTGCACAAATGAGATTGTTTAAAGATATGTCGAGGAAAGGGAAAAAACAAAATTTGAAAATGTATGTGTGTTTAAGAATTTTTCTTAAAATAAATTATAAAATTCTATAATGTGTAATTGATAATATGAATTGTAGGTATCAAATAAGAGAAAGAGAGGTGGAAAGCTAAAAAGAAAACTAGAGAAGAAGGAACTATTAAAAAGAAAAAACAAAGTGAAAAAAAAATGAAATGGAAAAATGAAGGACATAAACTACACAGGTATATAAGGTATATACATATACCATTTATATTATTGATATTAACAGTTAAGTATTAACACTTATATTATTGATATTGTTTCAGAATTCTAAAGTGCATAAAAAGAGGGACAGAAGAGTCGTCCAATGGAGGATATTGATCGGGTGCAGTTTATTTAATTTATACATACTATTACATATATAATATAATTGTATATATAAAGTATACAATGCACTATATTTTCCTATGTTATATATTTGCAGAGTGAACCATTGATCCTAGAAAAGGGAAAATCGTCTCATGTTAAAAAATTTAGCATCTATGCAAGAATAAATGTAATTACGAATATTAAAAGGAAACTTAATAGTGAACAAATAGATGAATTTAGGAAGACAACATTTGATAGTTTCCTAGAGCTGAAAATGTCAAAATTCTAAATTCAATTGTTGTACCATATTATAAGACGTCAATGTACACACTACAAGAAATAGGACTTATTGCGACGCCCAAAACGACGTCACTTAAACGTGCATCGGTGTAAAGCAACTTTTAACGACGTCATGCTCTCAACGTCGCCGTAAAGGAAGTTCTACGATGCATAGCCTCTCCACGTAGCAAAGTTTTTAATATATAAGAAATGATTTTAACGTTTTGTGACGTGGCGAGGCCACGCGTCGCAGATTTGGGGGATTCTACGACGTGGTTCTAGCCACGTCGAGAAAAGTGGAAATTTAAATTCGTAGAATACACTTTTCGTGACGCTGAGAAGCTTTCACATCGCAGAAAGTTTGCACGAAAATCAAGCGTTTCCACTTTTTGCGACGTGGATAGCGCCACGACGCAGAATCCCACAAATCGCGACGTGGTGCCGCGGAAAGTGAAACATATTTATTATGCTAGCATGAAATTTGTGATGTGGATGGTTCCATGTTTTCGATTAGACACAGATTCCGCGATGTGACGTCGAGGATTATTGGAATTCCAAGACGTGGATGGCGTCACGTTGCAGAAAGTGGCAACGTTTGATTTCCGTGCAAACTTTCTGCGACGTGCGTCTGACAGATGTCGCAGAAAGTGGAACGAAAATAAATTCGTATGCCCACTTTTCGCGATGTTGCATTGCAGCTACCCTCTTTCTGCAATGTTTTTGAAGACGTCGCAGAAAGTCCTACCTATTTCAACCCAGTTTCCATTCGGAGATCTCACGATTGAAGAAAAATCTTTTGAAATTTGAGAGAGGGAGAAATCGATTGAGGGAGAGAGGGAAAAAGTCGTTGCCATTCGTCCATTGTCGCCGTCTGTCTGTTGTCGTCGTCGATGTTGTCGCCCGTCATCTTAAGGTCGTTTTTTTAGATTTTTTTCACATTTGTGGGTTATGTGTATGTATATGTAAAGTTATGTGTATTAAATTATATATGTGTTTATGTGTCTGTATGTATATATATATGTTTATGTGTATAAAATTATATGTATATATATATATATATGTTTATGTGTATGTGTATATATATATATATATGTATATGTGTTTATGTGTATGAAATTATATGTATATGTGGTTATGCGTATGTATTTATACATGTATTTTAGGCTATGATTATATATATGTTTAATATATACGTATGTTAGGTTATGATTATTAGTATGTTATGGTTATGATTATTAGTTAGATTATTATTATATATATGTTTAATATATACATATGTTAGGTTATGCTTATTAGTTGTTGTATGTATGCATAATTTTTTTATTGCAATTATGAAATTAATAAAAATTTGAATACATTATATTGATCAACAATTGTTTAGGGTTTAGTAAATATGAATTTCAATATTGAATCTAATATTCAATATGAATTTCATATTGAAATTACATTTGAATTTCAATTTCAAATGCAATTATTTCAATTTTTAAAATTGTTAATTAACTTAACTAAAATGTGTCTATTATAGAATTAATATAACATATTTATTTGTTAGGCTTTTTAACAAGATGGACAAGAGTTGGTTAAGTACATAGAATGAGTTTTTTAGTTTTTAGAGGTTGCAAAACATCACACAGATAATTATGGAAAAATTAGGTGTTCATGCAAGATATGTATGAATTCAAATTGGGACTCCTTAGAGGGTGTGAGACGACATCTATTAATCACTGGAATAACCTCATCCTATATCAATTGGGTGTATCATGGAGAGTCATTGACCTTCAATAATGTAGGTATCCAAACATTTATGAAGGAACTAGCAGTAACCCAATAGTTGATGAAGAAACTAGTAGTAATCCAGTTAATGAAGAAAATGAAATGTTGAATATGTTGAATGATTTACAAGCTGGTATGGAACAAGTAGAAGAGAGGGAGGAAGATTTAGATTTAGAAGAAGACAGAACAAATAATGTATTTAAGGAATTACTAAATCAAACAAGTTGTGAGTTATACTCTGGATGTTCTGAATTTTTGTCACTAAATTTTTTGGTTAAAATGATGCATATCAAGGTTTTCAATGGTTGGAGCAATAAGTCTTTTGATATGATGTTAGAGTTAATAAAATGTGCATTTCCAATGTGTGGTAGTAACATCCCTAGTTTGTTCTATGAAGCCAAACGAAAATTGCGTGATTTGGGCTTAGGATACGAGACTATTTATGCTTGTAAGTATGACTGTGTATTGTTCTGGAAAGAGTTCGAGGACTTGAAACATTGTTCGACTTGTGGTGAGTTTCGATATAAGATTAATTCCAACAGATTTGGAAACAAAATTCCACAAAAGATATTGCGTTACTTTCTGTTGGTGCCAAGAGTACAATGATTGTTTGTATAGCAAGAAAGTTCGACGGACATGCGATGATATAAGGATAAACGAGTGAAAACAGAGGTGTGTTGAGACATTCAACCGATGTAGAGGTATGGAAGCACTTTGATTCTGAATTTTCTGATTTTTCATTGGAGCCACGAAATGTTCGTTTGGGGTTAGCTTCAGATGGATTCAATCCGTTCGGTCACATGAGTACTTCTAGTATGTGGCCTGTACTGTTAATTCCATACAATTTGCCACCATGGAAATGCATGAAAGAGTCAAACTTTTATATGTCATTGCTCATTCCCGATCCTAAATCTTTCGGTAGAGAAATTGATGTGTACCTACAACCATTACTTGAAGAGTTAAAAAATCTATGGACGTTTGGTGTTCTTACGTATGATTGTCTGACTGATCAATATTTTCAGTTGTATACAGCCTTGTTGTGGCAATTAATGACTTTTCGGCATATGATGATCTATCTGGTTGAAGTACAAAAGGATATCAGGCATGTCTCATTTGCATGGAGGATAGATCATCGTTTGGAATACACGGAAAGATAGCATTCATGGGACATCAACGGTATCTTGCAGACAATCATGTTTGGCGTAGAAGTAGACTCCATGATAGAAAGCTAGAGTGTAAATCACCTCCAGTTGTAATGAGCGGCCAAGAAATATTGGAATAACTAGATTCTTTGGAGTTTCTAGTAATGAATAAGCATCCTTCGTTGAAAGATAGAAAAAGAAAAATAGTTCTTAATTGGACAAAGAAAAGTATTTTTTTCGATCTTCCTTATTGGCCAAGACTACTTATTCGTCACAAACTTGATGTAATGCACATTAAAAAAATGTTTATGACAATTTGGTCAGTACGTTATTGAATATTGAAGGAAAAACAAAAGATACCACGAATGCCAGATTAGATTTACAAGATTTAAAAATAAGAAAAGATCTACATTTGGTAGAAGTCGGTAACAAAAGATACATTGATTAGCAGCAAGCGAATTGAATTATGTAAGTTCTTGAATGCAGTTAAGTTTTTCGATAGATTCGTTTCTAATATTTTACGATATGTGAATGCGAACAAGGAAAAAATATCCAGTCTCAAAACGCACGACTGTCATGTACTGCTACACAGACTTCTTTCAATTGGTGTTAGAGCATTTTTACCAAAAAATGTGTACACTACAATTACTGAATTGTGCAATTTTTTTTGTGATTTGTGCACCAGGACGATAAAAATAAGTGATTTGGATAGATTGCAGTCATATATTATAATTATATTGTGCAAATTGGAAATGATATTTCCACCTGCTATTTCCAGCGTCATGGTACACCTTGCGGTTCACTTACCATATGAGACTAAGGTTACTAGTCCGGTTTCTTACAGTTGGATGTATCCCATTGAAAGAAGTCTCCGCACACTAAAACAATATGTTCGTAACAAAGCACGTCCTGAAGGATCTAATGCAGAAGGATATCTAATAAACGAATCAAATACTTTCTGTTCAGGCTATCTGAAGGGGATCGAGACCCAATTCACTAGAGGTGATCAAAATGATGATGACATTGAAGAGGAATCGGTGTAATGGAAATCGTCATTGCACATCGGGTGGACGAACACGTCAGTAAGGATGGCACCCTGTGTACGACTGAAGTTGATCCTACAATAGTGGAAAGACCAAATGTTTGTCATGTCGTGTAAAATTTCATTAACGATGAAGATGACGAACAATCATCAAATAAAAGCGAGTCGTGAAATGATGAATAACAATGTTTTTTTGACGTATACACACATTTAGTCATTTTTCTATACATTAATTACGTTGTGATACTTACGTTTTATTTTTTTAATGTTTTGTTGAATTTTATGTCTGTAGATATGAAGTCTAACTTTCCGAATAATGTACATGAGGAGGACTACTTCCTTAATCTTGATGCGTTGGATAACGCGGGTGGTTCGTCGTCAGTCGAAGACACTTCAAGTTTGTAATAATCCACAAATTTAATTAATATAATTTCTCTGTAGCCCATTTGATTATGCTTTTAAGTTATGCTTGTTGTATATAATCACAATGTTGTTTTCAGTAATCCCTCTCGTTCGGCTCCCACTGCAAGAAGAGTATGCCGACATTCTAAAAACATAGATGTCGAGCGATATATACAGCTGAATGGGAGAATTCTCATTTCTATCCCCCCTGGAGGGGACAGACCTGTCTCGACACACACACCTCGTTTCAATTGCACGATCGGTGTGCTGACACGAGACATGTTTCCTATTCAGGCCCTGAAGTGGACAGATGTACCACCAGAGTGCATCGAGGTCGTCAAGAGCGGCCTAACGGTAAGTCTGTAAATTCATAAACATTTATGTATGTTTCTATTTCCTTATAAAAGCTTTACTGATTCGAAATCTATTTCTTTTATAGCAATTTTTTGTGTTTGATCTTAACGATCCAGTACGTAATCGATTTGTTGAGCATCAGATTCTCACTATGTGGAAGAAATTCAAGTCAAGCAATCATCATCATTTTAAGAAATTTAGTGACCCTGAACAAGCACGAGCAAATCCATCCCTGAGATTGTTCAATCGAGTGGAAGATTGACACTTTCTATGTGACCACTACATCACTCGACAATTTCAGGTAATTATTTATATATTGTTATGTTACAATATTTCATTTCTTTAAAAGTATATAACGTTTTCATTGTCTTTTTCGGAATGTAGGAGCAATCAAACATGTGTAAGGTTGTCAGGGCGCGACATCCTTACAACCATAGGAGCGACACAAAGTCATTTCTTCAAAGACAGGTAGAGCTCACTAAGCTGCACGGTTGTCATGTAGATTGTGTCGAGTCGTTCAAAGAAATGCACGCCAGTAGTAGTGGCCAGTTTATTTCACCTACTGTAGAGAACGCTTTCGTAAGTTTTATAAAACTTTATATTTGATTTATAATACTTTTATTTATTCTATGTTTTTAAGTCTGATAATCTCTCAAACTTACAAAAGCTTCTATTTTGTGCAGAATCAGATGGTGGATCTACAGTCTCAGCCTGTCCCAGAGGGTTCTGAATCACTAACTGAGGACGAGATATGTGAGACTATTTTGGGTAGACGATCGGGCTACTCAAAAGGTCTTGGTTAGGGCCCAAAACCCAATTATAGGACCGTCACTTCATCTTTTTCCTCCAGTACGTATGACTACCAGACACACGTAGCAGAGGTTAACAAACTCAGAGCGAGCCTTAATAACGCTAACCGAATGCTCCGAGAACAACGCCTGAGGGAGGAGGAGCGAGAGCGCCAAATGGCGAACTATGCACGACAAATGGAAGAGATGAAGAAGATGCTCGAGGAGATGAGTCGAGCACAGAGAGGCCCGTGATCGTGCATGCATGTGTACGTACTTTTCAATAATGTTTAATTTGTTTAACTTTCCATATGTGATATTTTAACAATACTTTCGTATTATTTGTAGGTTTGGCGTCCATTGCATTAGACTTTAGGTTTTCCAGTATTAGATTTTAGGTTTTTTTCCTTTTCTTAATGTAATGTTTTCAATTATGTAATTATTTTTCTGTATCTCGAACATATTAATTAATGTATCGTTTGATTTTATTAACGAATGTTAGTTTTATTTCAATCACTTAACTTATTTTATTTCATTGGGAACCAATGAATAACAAAATTAAATTAAATTAAAATTAATTAATTTTGTTAATTAATAAAAAAATAATAATAACAAAATTAAATTTTAAAAAAAGTTTTTTTGCGACGTAGAAGAACCACGCGTCGCAGACAGTTTCTGCGACTCAGACATTGTGGTTGCCTTCTGCGATGCTAACGTCGCGGTTTTCGTCTGGGACCCACAAGTTCGTGCGCAGGGGAAACATTTTGTGACGTGGTAGCTATTGGCATCGCAGAAAGTTTCCCTGACGAGCTTTCCGTGACGTGGATGCCAACGTCCCCTAGACGTCGCGATAACCTATTGCGACGTGGAATGGCATATTCAGCGACGTGGGACGGTGTCGGAAAAACCTGACTTTATTGTAGTGGTACATTGACTAAAGATGATGAATTGTGGTTCAACTTTGAAGGAACATTAGAAAAATTTGGTATTAGGGAATTTGAAGCCATAACAGGTTTAAATTGTGGTCCACTACCTACTGTAGATATTTCAAAGCTTAAGGAAAAATTCTTGACAAAATACTTCAAGAATAAAGACTTTATTCCTAGGTCAAGGGTCTCTTCTCTGTTTAATGATTCAAGAAAATTGGAGGAAGACAAAGTTAAAATGGCTAAAATATACTTCCTTGAAATTTTTCTACTTGGTAAATAGTTAACAACAGGGGTAGATTTGGACCACATCAAATTGGTAGATGATGAAAACTAATTTGATGCATATCCATGGGGAAGAATAGGGTATAATGTCCTATTAGAGTCTATAAAGAAATCAATCAAAAACCCTTCTGCCCTAGCTGTTGGAATAT
>JBBPDI010000015.1:2724321-2736179 GCA_037974545.1 Cucumis variabilis | reverse complement strand
TAGTGTTGGCATTAGGGTTTTGAGTTGTCAATGCATGGCTGCATAAAAGGAACTGAAAAAGTTGTAAAAGGAGTACAAGGAACTTCTGCCTTTTTTTTTTGGTTAATCCAACATGGAACTTTAATTAATCTCTTGGGGCTTCATATGAAAACAACAACAATTATTATTATTATTACGCTGTTTTTGTATAGTTCTATGTTGTCTTGAAACTTGAAAGTGGAAATTTCTAGCCTTAGTAATTAATTACTATGCATTCATGATTGTTGTCTACATTTTTCTATCTCTTTTTTCAGTTTGAAAGTAAAATATAATGACTTTTACTAACTTACTTTCATTTTTATTTTCAATGCTTTTTAAATTGAGTTTTTAATCTGATAACTAAAATAAGGTTTGTTTATATTGATCAAATGAGGTTTTAGGCAATCAAGTTGATTTAGTAGATACATGAATTTACATTTTGCATGCTAGCTTACTGAATAGAAAAATAGTTAAATTTTACATTAAAAAAGGGAAAATAAAATATATATATTTAATTTCTATGTACATAACTTTCATATTGAGGATGACTCATATGCTCCTCAGAGTACTAAAATAACCTTCTCAGAGCTAAGTGACGGAGACTAATTAAGAGGGATTTGTATATATAAAATGTTTTATTTACTAAACATTTGCCATGCAAAAGGAACTTTTTGAAAATAATTTAGAAGTAACAGTTTTCATAATTTAGCTATTTGATCTTTTTTTTCCCAGATCAGTAGTGTTTTTTAATGGAGATATAGTAGTTAATGTTTAGTTTTTTAACCTAACTAGGGTGGAATTAGAAATCTTTCAAAGAGGTTAACACATCCATTCTCTAATCAAAGATAGAAAGAATTCATTCATTTGATGAAATACGTCTAAACTAAAGAACATCACAGGAGTTAGAAGCTCAATGAGTTGATCTACCATGTAAAAGAGTCTTAATTATCATATTTTTGGATACTGGTCTGATTGAAAGATCCATCAAAATGGTTCATGATTTTATTTTATTTTTTGTTAAATTACAAATTTAGTTATGACTAAATTTTAAATGTTCTTGTGTTAAATTTAACACAATTAAAGCTTATGTTCATTTGACACCTAAACTTATATACAAAGTTTTACTAGGTTTTTAAATTTCTTACTTTTTATTCAATAACAGGATTTATAGTTTTTTTTTTTAAATGTCTAACTTATAAAAATAAATAAATAAGAATAATTATTCACATCTTTTACATTTTAGTGGCTTTTGATGCATACCATTGAGAATTCAAATATTTTTTAAGATACCTTCTAAAGTTCGATGATCTCCTTGATTAAACACAAGACTAATAAATTTCTCTCAACTTTAATAAATTATTGTTTTCATTTTAATAATACAACAATGGTTAGATAATTTAATTGACATAGTATTAATTAGGCGATAAAAAGAAAAAAAAATTATCACTAACAACCAACTATTTGAATTTTTTCAAAGTTGGGAAATCCAATCTTTAAGTTTGGAGGTTGTAATTGATGCATTTATCATGGTTTTCATTCCCACTAATTATTGTTTTACTTTTTTTTTCTTTTGAGAAACATATATTAATCTTTGCAGATTGCCAAAATGGGGTATAGTCAATCTTGTTATATCAAATTTTGAATAAAAAGTATATGCATGCATACCTTTTACGTACCAGGTGTGTTAGCAGTTGAAAGTGTATTTATAGTCATTTAAATTTTTATTTTGCATTCGGAACTTTGTGGTATGTTTTGGTATATGTTTTAGGGATAGAGTTTAATTTTGTTTAAAACATTTGTGATGTTTCTTATATTTTAAATTAAAGATTTAGTTGCTAAAATTACACGTTATTTCTCAATTTTGTACTTTATTGTATCAAAATACTTACTTTTAAAAGTTTTAAAAGTATCCTAACCTTAAAAAAAAATTATACTTTTTTTTTCTACTCTTCTTCCAATACCCTATTACACTCTTTTTTTATTTCAAATGTTTGACAATTTTCAATGTTAAATATTTGACATTTTTTAATCTAAGAATAAATAAATAAATAAAATTTTACACTTCGTTTAACTTATATGAGAACCATGATAGCAATAAAGATAATAGTGGAAGCACAAACTGTTTCTAGGACTTAAATATTTAATTAGCCAAAGTTAATCAAAATGTTTTATCAAAGTTGTATGTTAGTAGTTAAGCCTGTCTTAGTAGCTAAATAATTTTTTTTATTTAATTAGGTTGTTATTGTTGTATGTTTTTAGGAGAGATTTTGATTTTTGAATTTTTTGGGATTTTATATTTTTAGCTTTAAGATTTTTGTTTTTGTTTTGATGGCCGAGAAAATTGATGTAACAATTGAAAAATGTATAAGAAAAATGAGAGTAACTATATATGAAGAAAAAATTATGGTGTATATATAGTTTTGTTTTAAAAATTAGATTTTTTTAAACTTAAGAAAACTTCATATAAATTTATCAACGTACTTACTCAAAGTTAGAACATTAACTTTTTTTTGTTAGAACTTATTGTTATTTTGCAATGGGATGTATTAACAATTTTCCAAAATAGAAAATGAGTCATATGATATGATAACGTTGAAAAAAATATATAATAAACCTTTTTTATAATGCTTTATGCTGACAATTTGAAAAAAAACAGTAGGTGGATCTGACTAGGAGAATAATGTTGGATCTCAATTTATAACAATGTATCCGACAAGATGGCAGTTACAAAAATGTATACAGGACAATAATGACACAAGAATAATCACCTACGCATCTAGGGAGCAGTGTGTCCAGTGAAACGAAACCTTTATTAATTGTAAAGAGTTTAACAACGAAAATACTTATATGACAAACTCCCTCTCCAGTGACTTTCAGCATATAGCTTTCTCTTCAATGTTTCAACGTAGCTCTTTCTAAGCTTGAGCTCCCCACACTTTCATAATATACTTCTTCAATCTTTGTAAGAGATCTTTCAATACAATTATATGCTTAGGCTCCCTCTAAGAGTGAGATCCTGTTACATTCACTATATTCAGGCTTCCCCTAAAATAAAATATCAATATTGAACTCCTCCTGAGTTCTACAATAGTGGCTACCGAACCAATATTCTGAGCGACAAGCAAAATAATGATATTTTCAATATCAATACATGATGGTTGGGGCTTAGACAATCTCTAAGCTCAAAACGTTCAAGCACACACTAATTTTCTAATAAGGGAGTTAACCCTAAAATGAATAAGAGCACTGTATAACTATAGCTTGTTTTGGAAATATATTTTAGGGATAATAAATATTAATTACAAGAGAATAAAGGAATTATTATATGGTTGGAGAAACAAGAGACCTACTAAATCTACAAAATAATCTTTCATATGTGGAAAGAATATTTTTTTTTTGAAGATATTGCACGACGATTTTAAAGTTGTTACCAATGTCTTTGACATGTGTTCAATTTTTCTTTTGATAAACTTGGCCAATTAATAAAGTAGTAACATAACTTATGCTATTAAAATTATGACTGTATGAAAATTTTTATAGCGTTTTTAAAATGATACAAAATGTCAAACCTTTTAGTTTGCAATTTGCAGACTCTATATATTACATGTTTAATTTTGTTAAATGTAAATTTGGCACATAAATGCCTTGTTGGGTTTGCCTACCCACTAGGGATTATTTATGTGCCAAATCTGTTTCTCGATGGGCACCGTTCCCTTCTTTCTGATTACAAGTTCCAGATTCTGCTTCCAACGTTCTTTGAAGATTCGCTCCACAATTTTCACTCTTCCATTCCAACGTTTGACATTCATTTTGATGAGTATAAAAAAAACCGATAATTCGATTAACTCGAATTACCCAATCCAAACCGTGCGTGCGCGTGCGCGTGCGTGTGTGCGTGCGTGCGTGCGTGCGTGCGTGCGTGTGTGTGTGTGTGTGTGTGTGTATTTTTCAACAATATGAAAGGTTGTTTAAATTATGGAGAGATGAAAAGAAAAAAAAAACTACCAACCCAACGTAAAAATTTGGGTTGGGTTGGGTTGACCCTTCATATTTAACCATTCATTTTTTACCAACCCGAATAGTTTGGGTTAGTTCATAATTTTTCTCTAACCTAGTCCAACCCGACTTATGTACATCCTTATTTGCTAGAGTTGTTGCTCTTGACGTTCAAGGTCCCGTTTCTCAAATTTGAATGCAAGGGGTGTTTACGCCTTCGTCTAAGTGCCTCAAGATGATCCCCAATGGCGCCCAAAAATGTGTCGGATTGATTCAAGTATTGACTCTCACATTCCTAATCCTGATCATGACATGCATGATATTGATTTTGGCTTCGTTGTGTCTAAAAAGGAAAAACATTGTTAAGCTGGCCTTGAAGGGACTCTGCTAATTCGATAGTTAGTACTGGTATTGCCCTTGAGAGTCATCATGTTGTTGATACTCTTTCTTTAGACTATGTTGATAGTTCTGGTGTTGCATTGATAGCTAAAAGTTATGGGTGTGTTCCCTCCTCCACTAGCGCTGGTCACATAGGCACCTCTGTGCCTCCTAGTGTTGTTGCTTCAGGGGGTCACACTCAAGGAGAGTTTGTTCTGTGTGTTGAAGCATACAATCAAGATGTTGTCAATTCATGGAAAGTTTCCATAATAGTCTTGGAATGACTTGTTTGGCTCTAAACAAATATCTGGAGGGTGTTATTATTGATAAACTTTGTGTCTATGAACTACCTCTTGAGTTTAATATATATGATTTCCTCACTTTGGGCCAAAAGCCCCCTAGATATAGGTGATGTTCCATCGAACTGAGTTACCAACATGATTTTGTTATTCTCTTCTATTCTAATTATATTGCTCCTTTCACTATTTATACAGTTTTAGCATTTGTATTAACAACGTCTGTGCACTCTGATTAATTTCATACTTTTTTTTTCATAATTTATTGTCAACAATAAATCATTACTAACTATTGTAAACGATATTTGTCATGTGTCCATGTTAGTTATCATTGTCATTAATTGATTCAAGATCTTGATATTTTGGTAACCAACATGAATATTAACGACATTGAAAACCGAAAAAAATAAAAATATTGACATTTCTACTATGTCACACAAACAATACATATGACCTTTTATAGTCAAGAACACATGAACATGACAATCTCAAGTCAACAAATGTTATATGGTGACAATTGTTTATTGTCACAAAAGTACATATACTATGACATGGTCAACTAAATACATCTCATGACAGTTTGTTAAATCTTAAGAAAATGATTATATTGATAGAAAGTTATCTTTTAAATTGTCATAACACATGAATTCCATAGTCATCAAGGAATTATATTTTGACACAAAATAATACAAATATAAGTAAGACAAACTTTCATATTTATGGCAAAATTGATAATGATTTTACAAGAAACTATTGGTAATATGAGAGATAAAATACAATGAAACTAATATCGAAACTTTGTAAAATTATACAAATAAACTAACTATAAGGAGTGTTTTCCCACAAATAAGTACATTAAAACAAATATTAACGCTAACCCAATATCAACTAATTGAGGGTTTGGGCCAGAACCAATAAAAAGGACACACAAATGTAATTTGGATTATGCACATAGAGCACAATAAAGTAGGGGATATATACTTTGGATTAAAGAAATTAATACAAGAGTTATGGATTTAATTTGACAATAACTTTTGTGGGAACATGCAAATGCATCATAAAGATCTAATTTTCAAAATTTAGAGGTGAAGATGGGTGTATTTTCTTTCTTTTTTCTTTCTTTTTTTTTCTCTCTTTGATTGATTTAGTCCATTAGAAATGTTAACATGTTCTTTAAACTTATTTTTATTTAAACAGTTTTAATTTTAAAAAATTACTTAAAATACACTTTAAAAGTTATTTTTTAATAATTACCAAATACTTAGAAACTGTTTGGACCTAATTTATCACTATGGGGTTGGGTTACCATAACCCTAACTTTTGTTTGGGACCAAATTTATAGAAACCCTAGTTTTAGGGTTTCCATAATCTCCCTAAATCCTTTTCATACTACTCTTTCACTCTCTCTCTACGTAATACCCCGGTAATACCCCCTGAAACCGTGTAATCATTCTCGATTTTATGCTAATCTTCTCTTCTTAGTCCAATCTCATCTTCTTCCTCTCTCACCGGTCTTCATTTTTTTCTCCAAATCTTTTCGTTTTACTCTCCGATTTGATACCCATCTTTGACGCTAAAGCCCTTTCGCTCTTCCAACCTCAAAATTTTTTCATGCAAACTAAACCGACCCCTGTCCCTTGTAAATATCCATAGTCATCTTCTTCTAAAACTCCTTTTCGAAACCCTAGCTAGGTAGGTTTTGACTTGCAGTATGCTCGAAGTTCCACACTTACCTTTGCTGTCTTAAAGCTTGTCAACTCATTCCTCTTCTCAGCAGCATCAGTCTCGCTTATTTTTCAAATCAAATTTTTTATTTTGTTTTGGTTGCTTTATTCACTTCGCATCATAAGAAAGAGAAGAAACATCTTATTTTCGTTGATTACTTCTCTAACAAATGCTCAATTATTCTGTCCAAATGCAAACATAAACTAAGGGGGGAAAACAATAAATAAAAAGAAACAAGAAAAAACACATATTTACTTTTCGAACAGAGGTTAATATTTTGATGTTTACATTTTAGCTGATTAGGGAATTGTTTAAACGTTTTGTGTTCATTTGGCAAACGAGGGAGAAATTATTGGAGTTCGCCAGAATAATGAGGCACAACGTTGCATGAAAGTAAATTGCAAGATGGATTTCATACTCTTATTAGGGAATTTAGGGGTATGTGGAATTTTAGACTTTTAGTTTATGCTTATTGGGAGATCTCACTACGGTTACATTCAATCATTTTTCCACATAGTGCCATGCCTACACTTCTCTTCTTGTACATATTATTTAATGAACTTGTATTTTGAATGCTACCATATTGTGTTGTAATAAGATTTTGGAGAGGAAGCATAATGATATGTATTTACTTAAATTCTGTGTGTTGAAATGAAATTATGTTCGTTAATTGGTAGCTCCTAAAGGAGTCTCTCTAAATTTCTTAAATATCTATGGTGAAATGAATGAAAGTGTGGGTGGATGGATGTAGATCTTTTGAACTACTGTAAGGTTGTGTTTGATCTTATGGTAGATGGAATATATTGTTGATGGAGCCAAACTTCAATGAATTTAGTGTTTATGGAGCCAAAAGTTCCAATCACTTTAAACAATAGAGAAAAAAGAAATAGTTTGATTTCTTGTTAAATTTTTTGTAATAAGTGTTTTTTTTTATTATTTATTATTGTTTTGTTTTTCTTCTTTATGAATAAACATACTTTCTTTTTGTGAAGAAGATTTAGTCGTTTAAATATATTGGTGAGCAAATGTTCTATTTCTTTGTGCCTCTATGCTTCTTTCTATGGAATTGTAATGCCAGTAGATATTAAATTTTTGTCACGTTAATATTTGTTTTTCATGTATATCTTGTCAAGTTCGATTGTATCCTTAAAAAAAAGGCCATACACCATAAAAAAGAAACAAATTTAATAATTTTACAGAATTATAATCTACCATATTAGTAGAATTAAGGGAAAAATTTATGGCCTATGCACTAGGTTTAGTTTTAGTTTCAATTTGGTTCTTATATATTAAAATGTTATATGTTTAGTTCTCATTTTGGTGTTTGGTTTCAATGGATTAAAATGTTACAATTTTAATTTTAAAGTAATTTGAGTTTTGTTTCAATTTGGTATTTGACTATAAGATAATTTTCAATTACTTTTACTTAAAAATCACTTTTCTAAATAACTTTAAAAGAACTATTAGAAAATTTTCACTAAAAATTAAATTTAACAGAGAATTTAATGAAAATAGATTAAAAATGTGAATTAGAGATTAACTAAAATAAAATATAAATTTTAATTTCAATAATGAAATTAGTAATATTTTGAAATTTATGGACTAACTTAATGAATAAATGTATAAATAAAAAAGATACATTCCTCTCAAATTAATCGAACAACTGAATTTACAACGTCGTAATTAAGCAAATTAAGGCAGATGATTTTAAAAAAATAAGATTATTTAATAAAATAAATTTATGAAATTTGTGTATTGAATCTACATTATATATTTTAGAGAGAAAAAAATATCATAATATTGCATACTTAATCATTCCCTCAAATAAATATTGTTATAACACTATTTACTATAATTCTTCCCTTAAACGCATACTATCATAACACTAGTTTTATCATATAATAATTTACTTTTTAAATTAAACATTTGAAAATGAATGTCAAACACATTCCTAAGTCTTTATATTATCTAAAAAGTTCCAATTCAAAGTGTATGTTTGGATTTACTTTGAGTTTATAAATGTGAAAATGTGTTTATAATCTTTTTAAAAAAGTGATTATAAATACTTACAAAGTAAATCCAAACCAACTCTTCTTAATTAACTTCTTATTTAGCAAACTAGCTAATATTTGATATTATAATAATAATTAGAGGTAAGAAGTAACCAAACAAGAAAAAAAATCATAATTTCTACAGATTTTTTAGAATTTTTAATGAGAGATTAGGAACCTTTTTTTTATTCACGTATTATTTACTAAAATAAGGATTAAATTGAAAAACCTTAAACCATAACTACCTATTTTAAAAATATATGTATTTAAAAAGATATATTTTTAAATATAACAAAATAAACTAAAATATTTTAAAAAATACAGCAACACTTTAGATTCTATCAACGATAAAAGTCAACTATCAATATTTATCAATGCATAGATAAATAGTAACAAAGTCTACCCACTAGTATCTATGATCAATGTAAAACGTAAAACTTTACTGTATTTTGTAAAGATTTTCACCAATTAATTTTGTCAGAGCTAACACAATCCAAGAGGTCTAAACTTCTATATGAGTGAGAATAATTTTATAGTAAAAAAAGATTTGGAAATGAGTTTTTTAAAAAATAGAATAAAATATAAAAATATTTACACCATAACAATTTTAAAAATGGAAAAAGTCCAAAAGCCCACAACGTAACAAAAATATTCGCGATTAATCAGCCACACACATGTGCAAATAGTTTGATACAAGATTGTTTAGATCTTGGTATAGACATAATTTTGTATCAAACCTAAACGATCTTGGTACATGATCTTGTATCAAATCTAAATGATACGATAGTGTACCAATATATAAACAATCTTGTACTAAATCTAAACTTACTTGGTACACAATCTTGTACCAAATCTAAATGAAAATGAACGTGTACTAATATCTAAACAATTTTGTACCAAATCCAAATGAAACGATTGTGTATCAATATCTAAACGATCTTGGTACAAGATCTTGTATAAAATTTAAATGATCTTGTACCAAATCTAAATGATTTTGGTACACTATTTGTACAAAATGTAAATAATGTTAATCGTTTATATGTTATTATACGATCGTGTCGTAAAAAAAGAACACAATATCTGATAGTGATAAAACAATAAGAAGATGACACCGAAAATGAAAGATGCCAAAAAAGGAAGAAATTATGGAAAGATGAGATAAAAAAGTAATAATATGAAAAAGATCGAAATTTATGAAAATATAAGAGTAACTTCAATTTTTATATTTTTGTTACACAAACAAAGGTAAATACTTTTTTAGTTTTGTTATGTGTGTGTAAATTAACCACTTCAAAATTAAAGTTCCAACTCTTTTTGTAGGCAAGTTTTTAGCATTGGGCCGTTCCAATCAATCATTAGGGTCCAAAATGGCCCAAGTGGCCCATCGAAATTCAAGCCGACTTTAATATTAGGGTTTTACCACTATATAAATAAATCCGAAGCCCTAGCTTCCTGAACGTCGTCGATCTCGTCACTCGCCTCGGTCGCCACACCATTGTTCTTCTTTGGTGATTCGGTTAGCAGTTCTTCAACATGAGGGCCAAGGTACGTTTGCAAGTTTTTTAATCAAGTTTTTCATATTATATAGCTTTGTTCTTCTGTTGATTTTTATTGCTGGTTTGTTTTTTGGATTCACCAGTGGAAGAAGAAGAGAATGAGGAGATTGAAGAGAAAGCGCCGAAAGATGAGGCAGAGATCCAAGTAGTTTGTGTCTTCTTTAAATAAAAAGGCCAATCGTTCTTTTTGTTTCTACTGATCTAGGACGAGTAATAGTTCATTTTCTTGTGTTTTTGTTGGATTTTTATCGAGTTCTTTTAGTTTCGATGAGCAATTTTGTTGAACTTACTTCCCTCTGAGATCTACATTATTGAATTCACTTTCTGGAGTTTTTGAGATATCAGTTGATGATATGTTGTTTGTCACCATTAACTTAAAAACTTGTTTTTTCTCTCTTCATTGTCCATGTATATTGCTGACCCATTTCTAACATTCCATCGCTGTATGCATGTAAACGCCTATATTGCTGAGATATAGGATTACTGGAATTGTATAGGATTACTGAGATACAACCAAGTTTTTGTGAAGTTCGAAGAATTTTTCTTAGATCCATTTTGATTTTGGTATTTGCGACCCGTTTTGTTATTTCGAATACAATGTTCTGATCAAAAGATTGTTTCCTTATGAGCTCGTTCAATCGAAATTATTGCTGATGTTTTGAACTTGCGTAATGTTCTGCTTTACTTTAATTTTCTGGATTTAGTTTTACAATTATAAATGAGGGCAGTATTTTATACTTGTTAAATGCATCGCAGTAAATAATGCTAGAAATAGAAATGTGAAGAACAAAGCTCATGTTCATTTAAGGAATGAATCCACAGGGTGGTTTTCATCTATCGCTTGTAGTAGTAGTGCTCAGAATTGGATTCAAAATTATGATTGATCCTACTCAATTTCCAATTTGTGCATTGGCCTAAGAAAAGGGCCAGAAAATTTTATAGTACTCTTCCGAAACACTCGATGAATAAAAGCTTTTTATATTATTGATTTCTATATTCAATTGATGATCAAGAACGCCATTTCTTTTTGCCTCCATGAGATTGTTTTGTTCCCTGTGATTTATTGGAAGGATAATTTTGTTCTTATTAGTTTGTAGACAAAGGGAAGTGAGATAATGCTTAGTATGCATTAGCTTTCTCTTATTATCAGACGATGATATGGTGCTTTCAAGTTTGGACTCAATGGTGATAATGAAACCACATGTTATGATTATGAACTTCAATGTGGTATGATCGGCACTGTTTAAAATATAAGAACAAAGGAAATAATTGAATGCTATGAATTTTTTTCTTCTCTAATCATTTATGTTGCTCCTCTTCGGTCAATGCAAGGTTATGGATTTGAATAAGTTTAAGTATGCCATGATCTTAATACTTCTTAAAAGTTGCTATATGTTGTGTCAACGGAAAACTAACATAATGAGATATATTGGTCTTTGACTCGTCCATCTATTGTCCGTCTTTCCAATACTGCACTTCACGAATCTTTTGATGAACTTTACCTATCTAGTTTTGTTTTCCAACTTGGAATCTTAACAGCGAAACTCTCTCATTCTTCAATTTCTCTCCGCATTTATCCTTCTTCAACTTTTACTATGTATCATTTGTTCAATCCATTGTGATTGTATTGAAGCATCGTTTTCAATCAATAACTCTATTCTTGGTTAAATAACTGAAGAAGAGAAACTACTTTGAATATTGCAAAGGGAGGAAGAACCTCTGTCGTTTACTTCTAATATGATAGGTCGAGGCAGTTGATGTCGATGACATTCGACTTAAAACTAATTTAAGAGACTGCTGAACAGTGTTTAAGCAGACACTTTTTTCACCATCTTTAT
>JBBPDI010000015.1:2691505-2701878 GCA_037974545.1 Cucumis variabilis | reverse complement strand
AAAAGAAGGAGCGAGTGGGAATATATAGTCTGGCGCTCTCGACTATATTAAAAGGAAGTGATTTCTTCTTCTTCCTTTTTTTTTTTTTTTTAATTTTTCTTATAAACGGATGAATGGAGAAATGGGAAATTCAATGTAATGGTAAATAATAAAATATAAAAAATAGAAATGGAAAGGGGAAAATCGGAAATGTTTTAAAATAAAAAGAAAAAATGGCGATGGCAACTCTATGATATGATGCCAGCTATGCATTTCATGTACGAGTCTGGAGACATGGTTTATTAAATTAATGGGATTGAAAGCCAACCCCATCTGTAGGAAATATTCGACCTCTTTCCAAATTTTAAGAATAAACCATATTAGTTTTACTTTTGATTGCTTTCAACTCATTAGTTAATTAAACAACAAAGTTTTAAATTAACTGTAACATTACTCCATCAAATTATTTATTTTTTACTCTGGAAATTTTGTCTTTGTATTTACATTTTTATTTGGAGTACAACTTTATATTTTTATACTATTTTTTTTATTAAGTAATGATACCTTAAATTTTCAATTTTGCTAATTGCATAAATTAAAGTAAATTTATTGATTAAATCAAGAAGAGACTCATAAATTATACCACTAATGGAATTGAACTCCAAAGCTTACAATCCTCTAAAACTTTAGCCAATTAAAATTTATTTAATTACACAATTGTTGAAATTGGTTTCTTTTTCCCTTTCTTTTTTGTTTTGTTTTGTTTTTGTTTTTGTTTTTTTACTTTTTGTTTTTAACATAGTTTATTTTTATGTGTAAGTAAAAAAAAAAGTGAAGGATAATCTTTTCCCAATATATTTTACCTATTACTTTCTAAAGTTCATACCATCTACCTAATTTTAACGATTACATTATATTGGTTTGATAATCTATTTGATTTCTTAGTTTTTGAATTTGTTTTCTATTTGGTTTTTATGTTTCAAAATGTTACTCAAATTGATCTTAAATGCTTTTATATATACATAAGTTTTGTTTGATTTGCTTTACTCGAGTATTTCTATTAGAATCAAATTATTATTAAAGTAGACAATTAAATACTATGAACTAGTTGTGGAAGGTGATCTTCAAAGGTACTCACATGATATAGAGATAGTTAGATTTGGGTGGGCCAAAGTGATTCTTGAAATTGGTCGAGTAGGGAGACATCAAAGTTTGTTGCATTGAGGTAGTCGTTGGTAAAATTAAATCGAATCTAGTCTTCACTAGACGTAGTTGTCAGAGTGATCGTTGGATCAAACTTAGTCATTGGAGGTGGTCGTCGTGGTTGGTTGTTGCTAGAGGTGGATGAAATTATTGGAAACGTTGGAGAAAGGTGGAGTTAATTATTTTAAGCACAAATTGTTTATGTGGCAAAACAAGTGATAAAATTTATATGGAATATTATCATTGGAAGTTAGAGCAATAAATATTAGATTCAAAATATGTCAAAAGAAATTTTTTTGAGAAACTTTATTGGAAATCGATAGAAATGAATGAAAATTTTGTTATAGTTAGTTAATGAAATTTTAGTTGTGACTCACTTAGATCATAATAAAGAATTTTTTAGTCATCATTTCTATATAGTAAGACAATATTTGAATGTCTATTATAAATGTTTGGGTAAATATCAATTTGTAAGTAGAACTTTGTAAAAATCATGAAAGTTTTGGGGGTGAAATAAAGAACATATCAATATATTCAAATTTTGAAGGAAAAATAATTTAAAAAAAGTTAAATGAAAAGAAAAGTTTGAATAAGTTAAAAATAAATATAGTTTTTTTTTCAAATTAACTTTATTTAGAAAAAAAGTTTCTGAAGTTGAAAAGGAAAAAAATTGAAAATTAAAAGAATTAGTGAGTCAGAAAAAATTTAAACATTTGTGATAATGATATCAACGTGATTTATGATAATAGAGTTTATATCACCTATACTTTTTGCAATATGCAAAAAAAAAAAGTGTTAAGAGCTGTTTTTTTTTTTGTTATTTAATACCGTTTTCCATTATATAATATATACATTGATTAGATTCACACCCAATTGAGTTGAAGGTAATTCAAAAAGCAAAATTGAATAGATTCATGAAATGTCGAAGTTTTATAGAGATTGAGAAGAATAAAGTGAAAAAGAATATATCAAAATATTGTCATCATTGTGAAAAATGTAAAAATTTCTATTATTTAGATTTAAAAAAAGTTAGAAATTTGGGTGAAATTTTGAAAAATGCACACCCTGTTTGATATTTTAAGTAGTTGATTAGTTAGTTAGGATATGGTGTTTGTTGGGGGTTCATTTTTATTGACTGTGGCTTGTGTTTGAAATTATAATCAATAGATTTGTTTATCATATTGAACAAAATACATATTCATTAATATCTACAAGACCTTTCATACTAAAGAAAAAGAAAAAACTAAAATTAAATTCTGTTAGAAAATTGGAGCCAAAGGTTCAAACTTCATTTAATTTCCTACTTAACCCACGAACATGAATGTTATTGGCAAAATATGGTGGTAAATTTTCAAACAATGAAAAATCCTCATTCCTTCTCTGCTTAACCAAGAAGTAAGTTCATGATTGGCTATCTATGGACGTGAATTTTTTAAAAGGAAAATTACTGGTAGGTTGAGAAATAATTAAAGAAGAAAGTTTCGATGTAAAACCTGCCTTAATTTTTTAAATTAGTAGAATTAAGTTTGAGTAGGTGTTTTGAAATAACATAAGAAAAGGAGCAGAAGGCGAAGAAATCAACAACGTGTTGTGAAGAAAGGCAACATGCGATACAACAAGATAACGCAAGAAAGAGGAGGCAGCAACGAACACTTAACTAATTATTAGGTGATGAGCTATGCAAGGAGGAGTTGGTTAAGTATTAAACCCAAATGATTAGTAGGAGGTTTAAGTTTAAGTTAAGCATCGTTTAAGAATGATACTAAATTAACACGTGTAACACACTAAGTAGGAGGGAGAAGTGTAATGTTTGCTAACCTGTTTTGGGGGATAAGAGAAAATTCTACCATAGGAGTAAAAGATGAAGCTTTATTATAGGACTAGGCGACAAGAGGGAAGAAGAGCTAGACAATAAGAAGAAGCGAAAAAAGAAAAAAATGAAGGTTTAAGAGTGAGCGACCCCTTCAAAAGAAAAGCATTACCAAAGTTATGTTCTTAGATATGCTTATACTATAATCTCATATATATATATATAAAAGAACATGACTAATTTGAAGTATGTTTATGTTTGTGAAGTTGAATTGTTGTGATGTTTGTATTTATACAAAACCATAAGAATAGAGGCTGTCATGCGTTGAGTGGTATGTGTTAAATTAAGAGAATCACTAGAGCAACTAGTATTGAATAAGGGTCTGTAGGGATTTTGATGGTGAAGTGGTAATCACTAGTTGAGGAAGTTTAATATCCATGTGTTAGGGATAAGTAGAGGCTAATATGACTATTTTATTGTTTAGACTGTAGTAAGGCGTTAAGGAATTTTTTAAATTAAGAAAGCTTTTATTGTATACAATTGTATTTCCCAAATATATTTCTAAATTCTTGTCACTCACTAAGCTATTAGCTTACATTTTAAGTTTCTCCTCCCTAGGTTAAGCGAACAAGTGTCATCAGGTAAGACAAGAGGTCACTGCTAAGTATATGATGTGCGTGTAGTAGTAGTTAGCATAAGTTTTGTAATCCTTTAAGTTGTAAGTTGTATACTTGTGTTGTAACAAGTTATTAATAAAAGGATTACCAATTTTCATATCGCATGATGTCCTACCGCATAGTATAGGCTTTTACCAGCATGATCACGTCTAAGATTTAAGTTAAATTTATAGAAGTACCTGGGGTGTTCTGGTGTTCCACCTCAAAACATTGGTTCGTCCAAGTCATGTCCACACTCGGTACGTAGATGGCACGTTACGGGAGGGGGTGTGCCACCTACGAGTGTAAATGGGTTGGGTTGGGGAGATTTTTTTGGACAAACCCAAATTTATGGGTTGATCAAATTGACTACCCAATTAACCCAAATAAGATCTTCAACCCAACCCAACCCTCAAAATTTAGGTTGAGTTGGGTTGGGTTGTCGGGTTATTTATTTATTTTCATTTTTTTTAAAGTATATTATTAGTTATTTACTAACTTCAAATACTTAAATTTGTCTACAACACATTTTAATAACTAAAATTTCATAAAACTCAAATGTTAAATATAAAAAATCAATATATCTATTACAAACTTTTAAAAAAAAACTTCATAACAATATGAATGTATTATAATATTTATAAGTTGTAATATATATTTTGATAATATTATAAATTCGAGTTAGGTTGGGTTAACCCATATTTTTAAAATTGTAACCCAAACCCAACCCAACCGAAAAAAACATTGAAAAACTCAACCAAATCCATCAAAATAAAAACCAACCCAATCAACTTTTACTGTTTGAGTTGGATAGTTCGAAATGTTCGGATTATTGAGTTATTTGGACATCCTTAATAACCGCCGACAAAAGCTTAGCTTAACTAACATTCATATATACTTGAGGACTAAGAGATCTTCTGCTCTAATATCCTTACCTCAGTTTATACTAAAAAGATATTAATTTTATAGAAGAAAGTTCGCGATGGAAATTCTTAATAGGCCTTTTACCTATTATGTGTGGTGACAACTAAACTAAGTGTGTATATGTATTTATGATGAGAGGAAAGATTTTGCACAGAACTGTGTGCCTTTGCAAGAAGAAAAAACAATTTGTCGAGCCTGGTCACAGAGAAGAAAATACACTAGATGAAATTTTGTTCTAGTGTGTGTGTTTTTTTTTTCTTTTAAGGTACTAGAAAATTGAGTTAAGGGTTCTTCATGTTGTTTATTTTAAGTTATCGAGTTGTGGTACTTGAATTCAAATAGTTCTTGTTTGAAATTTATGCGAGAATAAATAAATGTGGAACAAACTAAACAACATGTCTCAAACTCTCACTTCAGAGTTTAAAGTCATATAAACAATCAATCACAAAAAATGTAAATAATAAAACAAAAGGGAAAAAGAAGAACGACACCGAAAATTATATTGGTTTGTTGTAAATTCGGGACTACGTACTTTCAGACTTCTACAGTTATAAGTTCTACCATGATACAAATTAAAAAGAAGCCTCTCAACATTTTCAACGATGTTTCTATTAATTCCTATATTAATGAGGTTACCATTTTAATTAATCTTAGTTGAAATCTTTTAAGATAGAATTTACTGATGAAGTACGTATTATTCATTTGTTAATGTCTTTACATGATAGTTGAAAACCATGAAAACGACATTGTCTAACTCAATTAGGGATAACACATTGAAGTTTTTAGGGGGTATGTAATTTAGCTATAGCTAAAGAAATATGTTAAAAGAACAATGATAAAGAATTTGATGTAGGTTCATCTTTAATTAATAGTAAATAAAGGTAAGACATGATAAATTTTTGAAAAATGATAGATCGAGTAGCCCTAAGAAAAGTGGACTAATAAGAATAAGAAGATAGAGTGTTATTGGTATCACAAAAAGGATCACTTCAAAAGTTCATTGTAGGAAGTTAGAAGAGGATCTAAAAGAGAAATGGAATGTAAATTTAGTTGAACTTGTCGAAGAAATTGATAATGTTTGTGTTTGTGTTGAGAGTAACACATAATATATAGTAGTCACTCATCTGAGTGGACAATATAAATAATGCAACTTCAATTCACATAGTTTCATATGGGAGTTCGTTCACATCTCTCACATAAGGACACCATGGTCTAGTGAGGATGGGGAATAGAAGAGTTTCCAAAATAGTGAGAGTTGGAAATATTAATTTGAAAAGAGAGTGTGGAGAAAAGTCAATACTACAAGATGTCAGGTTTGTGCCTATAATGAAAATAAATTTTATATCTATTGCCAAATTGGATGATGAAAGTTACAAGTGTGAGTTTGGCAATCACCTGTAAACTCATGTTAGGATCCCAGGTGGTGGCAGTTGGTAACACTTTACACTATAAATATTGAGTTTTATATTGTAAAACTTGTTATTTATGAAATGTTTTAAACTATTTTATTACTCAATAAATTTGTTATTAAGGTATTTTTAATAAATTGTTATTGAAAAAAGATCTTCTCGTTATAGATTCAAAATCCAATATACAAGATTCCTTGACCATAGTATGAGTACTTGAATTTTATGTAGAGACATAAACGTAAATCAAGTTCGAGTGATAGTCTGAATAGTCTGTAGTATAGGAATAAGATTGAGCGTCTTAATTCTAAGGACATTATGAATATGGCCCAGGTTGTATTAGTACAAGTGGAGTGATCACAAGACGCTCATGTAGAGACACATGAATGAGTGAATCATATGCAATGATATTATATAAAGACTGGATCATGAAATAGTAACTTTAACATTATAACACAATTTATTGTTTAAAACTTTCTACTTTTACTTTTGATGACCTAGGTAACTTAACCTTAATTCTGAACTAACTAGGAACTCCTATTTACCTTGAATTATCTTTAAATCTACATGGGTGATGGCAACTTAATGATACTAACCTAATAGACCTCCAGTTTTAGGGGTAAAACTGAGTGGATATCTAGGGACATATAGTGTAAGATGGAATCCGCCCTTACCCACTTCTAAGGTTAGTAGAGAGGTTGTTTTCTTAAGCGCTAACTCCATGTCTTAAACAAAGGGGCTCCACCATTTCACTAGTCCGAGAGAAATTCTAATTATAGGTTGGGCCATAAACTAATTATTCATTAGAGTACTATTAATTTTATAAGGTTATATTATCAATAAGGATGAAAATTTAAGTTGCAAAGATGACATGAATTGATCAAACATCAAATTATTAATTAAATTATATTTAATCATTTTGAGGTAATTTTAGTATTTTCTATTTTTATCCTTTTTTTTAATAAGATTTAAGTAAGGTTAATTTAGTCTATTTACAATGCATTAACATTTTATTGTGAGACTATTCAAGTCTTGCCTTTAGGTTGTTTATGAAAGGGTTTTTTGACAATATTGAATTTCGAATGAAATTTTCCTCCTTGTTGATAACGAAAATTCATCACCAAACTTTGTAATTCTTGATCCAGAGGGTTGCATGCTTGAGCATTCAGGTAAGCATGATCATCTTGCCTGTGAAGTGTTCAAACTTTAGTCTTATCTCTTGGTCTTCGATCAAAAGGTAATTTAATCATTCTCTTTAGATTTTTGTCAAATTGATTTAGGAATTTTATAATTTGTTATTGGGGTTCACCAATTGGTTCCTGGTTTTCAAATCCTAGGTTTTATGAAAAAGGATGTATTTATATCAATAGTAATAACCCATTCAATGATAAAATACTAAAAAAATTGTCAAAAACAGAAAAATTGATAAAATATTTACACCTGAAAAAAAATCAAATGTAATGAATATTGTTTTTTAACGAATTTTCCTATAGAATGTAATTGTTTTTTTTCTATTTGTGAAAAAATCCCCAAAATACTAATTAGCAGTTACCATTTCAAATTGTTGATAATTCAATTTTTTATCATTATTTATTTTATTTACATTTGGTCATTCAACAACATAATGGTTAAACTTAAAAAGTATGAGCATAGGAGTATGAAAAAAATGAAAATTCTGACTATATTATAATTTTTTTTCTCTATATACTAAAAGGGGTATATAGAGGAAGAATCTTTTACATACTTATTTTATCCTTTCATTTTTCATAAATTCTCATATTATCTTTTATTAAGTGGTTATAACTTTTCGAGTATAAGTGTTTGTTTAAAAGACAGTAGAGGTGACGTTTGAGAGACATTAGATGTCACTTTTTCAATTTTTAGTTTACATAATAAATTTATATATTTTAAAAATAAGTACAATTGATGTTGACAGGATGTAACTCTTCAAAATAGAATGTCATAGATGTCATTTAGATGCGTTTATTCGTGATTAAAGTTTTTATGCACATCCAATGTATTGATTCTTCAAATATGTATGGAAGATGCCAATGGTAAAAAAAAAGTTCTATTTTTGAAAGTTTCCCCTAGTTTTAACGAAGTTTTTCTTCTTTTGTTAATTATTATCAATTCTTTTTCTTTATTTATTAAGAAAAGACTTTTCTTAGATGAAAACAAAAGCATAAATTTATAAATTTAAAGTGGAAAAAATGTACTCGATATGATGATGTGTGATAGTCTTCCTCAACTACTCAATATATGGTCCTAGGCAGCGGTTGGCAAAAGGGAAGTGACGCATCTGGCACTCAAAACGGAGACCTTTTTATGGGCAAAGGCTTGGGCCGAGCGTGAAACATATAGCCCGCCCCATCTTTGCACTTGGGCCATTTACCGAACTACCTTTGGTGGGCCAAATTTCTAACCCAAATTTGCAAGAAAGATTTATAGAAGTAAGGGCTCTCACGAATAATTTACACTTTGGTAAAATAACAAAAATAATTTCAAATTATTAGAATAGAAAAATATAAATAAATAAAACAATCTCTACTCAATCTGAAAAATACAATTGTTCACCTAAACTTCAATCACTGTAATTGAAATAACATATGCTACATAAAAATTTCTCCCCAGAAACATAAAGATTAAAAAACTTGTCATTAATGGAAACTCCACCTCATGTCTACAAAATTTAAAATCCTTGCAAGTGATAAAACATTTCATCTTCTTACAGATCACTTCTGGGCATTCCAAATCTTTTCAGTCAGACGCTTTTTTTTCATCTTTTTAAAATCTCTACAAGTTATTTTTTTTCATTTGGACTTCACCCGCTTACTTCTTTCCGTTCCTCTTTCATTCAGATACTTTTTTTTTTCATTTGAAATCCTACAAAAAAAACCATTTGAACCCATTTTTATGCTTGTTTTTGGAACAGTTCGAATATGGCCATTGGTGGCTTCTGTAATTTTGGAAAGTTTGAAATAGAAGAAATAGTTTGAATACAAATTTATTTTTTTATTATATAATTATATGATATATTTAGACATAACAAACGGTTTTTTTAATATTATTATTATAAAATAAAATGTAGAATGCAACACTAAATTATTCCTAGTAGTGAAACTAATATTGAATATTAGTGTAATTCAAAATAAAAATGTCATACAAAAATTATTGATACAATTAAATAATCTTTTAGATAAAAATCACACTATTATCACGCTTTTTATGGGATCTTGATATTTAAAATTAAAATTTTAGTACTTGGTTTTAAAACCAAATGTTGAGCAAGAAATTTCGGCCAGTTAAATTCAGCCACGTTATCACAACAAAATTATAACGATTATAATTTGATTGGATTTTGGGTAGTCAAGTTTTCTCATATCCAACCCAATGCAAGCCTATGATGAAAAATCGAGCCAAAAAAGGAGGTCCGAACTCGCCAAGAAATGAGTCCAAGCCCAAGCTCAAGCCCAACAAACAAATGGGCTCAAGCCCAAGCCCAGTAGGCAAATGGACCCAAGCCTACCTAAAACCCATGATATTTCTCTATAAATAGAGACATTTGCCATTCATTTGGGGATCTTGGATTGAAGGAAGAATTGAAGCTCTGAAGAACCGAAGGTTCAAACTTCTATAAGCTTTTAAGACGTGTAAGTCCACATCAACCTCGAGATCAACATCTTCTGAAAGACTGAAGACTTGGAAGATTAAACTTTCCTTGGATTCCAGAAGATCGAAGTTCAAATCGACTTGCAACTGCATCATTCTGAAGATCGAAGATCGAGAAGTCCTAAACTTTTAACTTGTATTCGAGAGAAAGCATCAAAGGAGTAAATATTAGAGATTGTATTCACCATATTCATCAATATATCAAAGTTTAATTCCACGAAATAAATTTCTTTCGAAATCTCGTGTGAACAGTTTGGCACGCCCGGTGGGACCTCTCTACCTTTCATCTCTTTCTCTTGGAAGAACATCTCTAAAGAAAATATGGCATCTCAAGGAAACATTTCTAAAACTCTAGGCGACATCAACAAGCGACCAAATACTCGTAGCCGCTCAAGGGAATTTCATTCATTTGAGGATATGCCACCTTTTGAGGTCGCGAAGAGTATTTGGGAACAAATCTCCAGTCCACCAAAAGGTGGAATTGTAATTAAAGAAAATCCTATGATTGAGGAATACAACTTATCTTCTGAACGCCCAAATGAGGAGGTACCTCACCCAAATATAATGTCAGTTATGGTGATTGGCGTGGATACAAACGAAAATAGAATGACAGAACTTGAAAAGAAGGTCAACATGCTCATGAAGGCATTTGAAGAAAAAGACTATGAGATTGAATCCCTAAAAAATCACATCGAGAGTCGTGACGCTGCTGAATCAAGTCACACA
>JBBPDI010000015.1:2679568-2691405 GCA_037974545.1 Cucumis variabilis | reverse complement strand
AATATTCGACCTCTTTCCAAATTTTAAGAATAAACCATATTAGTTTTACTTTTGATTGCTTTCAACTCATTAGTTAAACAACAAAGTTTTAAATTAACTATAAGACTACTCCATCAAATTATTTATTTTTTACTCTGGAAATTGTGTCTTTGTATTTACATTCTTATTTGGAGTACAACTTTATATTTTTATACTATTTTTTTTTATTAAGTAATGATACCTTAAATATTCAATTTTGCTAATCGCATAAATTAAAGTAAATTTATTGAGAGACTCATAAATTATACCACTAATGGAATTGAACTCCAAAACTTACAATTCTCTAAAACTTTGGCCAATTAAAATTTATTTAATTACACTATTGCTGAAATAGATTTCTTTTTCCCTTTCTTTTTTGTTTTGTTCTTTTGTTTTTTTGAACTTTTTGTTTATAACATAGTTTATTTTTATGTGTAAGTAAATAAAAAAAAAAGTGAAGTATAATCTTTTCCCAATATTTTTTACCTATTACTTTCTAAAGTTCATACCATCTACCTAATTTTAACGATTACATTATATTGGTTTGATAATTTATTTGATTTCTTAGTTTTTTAATTTGTTTTCTATTTGGTTCTTATGTTTCAAAATGTTACTCAAATTGATCTTAATTGCTTTTATATATGCATAAATTTTGTTCGATTTTCTTTACTCAAGAGTATTTCTACTGGAATCAAATTATTATTAAAGTAGACAATTAAATACTCTAAACTAGTTGTGGAAGGTGATCTTCAAAGGTAGTCACATGATATAGAGATAGTTAGATTTGGGTGGACCAAAGTGATTCTTGAAATTGGTCGAGTAGGTAGATATCAAAGTTTGCTGCATTGAGGTATCGTTGGTAAAATTAGATCGAATCTAGTCTTCACTAGACGTAGCTGTCAGAGTGATCGTTGGATCAAACTTAGTCATTAGAGGTGGTTGTCTTGGTTGGTTGTTGCTAGAGGTGGATGAAATTATTGGAAACATTGGAGAAAGGTGGAGTTAATTATTTTAAGCACAAATTGTTTATTGTGGCAAAACAAGTGGAATATTATCATTCTAAGTTAGAGCACTACATATTAGGTTCGAAATATCGATGTCGAAAGAAATTTTTTTGAGAAACTTTATTGGAAATCGATAGAGCACTACATGTTTGGAAAATACAATTGTATACAATAAAAATTTTGAAAAAAAGCAAAATTGTATAGTTTCATGAAATGTTGAATTTTTATAGAGATGGAGAAGAATAAAGTGAAAAAAAATATCAAAATATTGTCGCAATTGTGAAAAATGTAGAAATTTCTATTATTTAGATTTCAAAAAAGTTAGAAATTTGGGTGAAATTTTGAAAAATGCATACTGTTTAATATTTTAAGTAGTTGATTAGTTAGTTAGGATATGGTGTTTGTTGGGGGTTCGTTTTTATTGACTGTGGTTTCTGTTTGAAATTATAATCATTAGATTTGTTTATCATATTGAACAAAATACATATTCATTAATATCTATAAGACCTTTCATACTAGAGAAAAAAAAAACAATTTTAAAATCTGTTAGAAAATTGGAGTAAAAGCTCCAAACTTCATTTAATTTCCTACTTAACCCACAAACATGAATGTTATTGGCAAAAGGTGGTGGTAAATTTTCAAACAATGAAAAATCCTCATTCCTTCTCTACTTAACCAAGAAGTAAGTTCATGATTGGCTATCTATGGACGTGAATTTTTTAAAAGAAAAATAATTGGTAGGTTGAGAAATAATTAAAGAAGAGAGTTTCAATGTGAAACCTACCTTAATTTTTTTAAATTAGTAGAATTAAGTTTGTGTTTTGAGATAACATAAGAAAAGGAGAAGAAGGCAAAGAAATCAAACAACGTGTTGTGAAGAAAGGCAACACGCGGTACAACAAGATAACGCAAGAAAGAGGAGGCAGCAACGAACACTTAACCAATTATCAGGTGATGAGTTATGCAAGGACGAGTTGGTTAAGTATTAAACCCAAATGATTAGTAGAAAGGTTTAAATTTAAGTTAAGCATGATTTAAAAATGATACTAAACTAACACGTGTAATATACTAAGTAGGAGGGAGAAGTGTAATGCTCACTAACGGGGGGGGGGGGGGGGGAGCGACCCCCCTTAAAAAGAAAAGCATTACCAAAGTCATGTTGTTCTTTCACATATATATAAAGGAACATGACCAATTTGAAGTATGTTTATGTTTGTGAAGTTTTATTGTTGTGATGTTTGTATTTATACAAAACCATAAGAATAGAGGTTGTCATGTGTTGAGTGATCCACCTGATGGAAGGATGGCTAAATGTGTTAAGTGGTATGTGTTAAATTAAGAGAATCACTAGAGCAACTAGTATTGAATAAGGGTCCATAGGGATGTTGATGGTCATGAAGTGGTAATCACCAGTTGAGGAAGTTTAATATCCATGTATTAGGGATAAGTAGAGACTAATATGACTATTGTGTTGTTTAGAATGTAGTAAGGCGTTAAGGCTTTTCTGTAATTAAGAAAGCTTTTATTGTATACAATTGTATTTTCCGAACATATTTCTAAATTCTTGTCACCCACTAAGCTATTAGTTTACATTTTAAGTTTCTCCTCTCTAAGTTAAGTGAACAAGTGTCATCAGGCAAGGCGAGAGGTCACTGCTAAGTACCTGATGTGCGTGTAGTAGTAGTTAGCATAAGTTTTGTAATCCTTTAAGTTGTAAGTTGTACGTTTGTGTTGTAACAAGTTATTAATAAAAGGATTACCAATTTTCATATCGCATGATGTCCTACTACATAGTATAGGCTTTCACCAGCATGATCACGTCTAAGATTTAAGTTAAATTTATAGAAGTACCTAAGTGTTCTGATGTTCCACCTCGAAACATTGGTTCGCCCAAGTCTGGACATACTCAGTACGTAGATGGCAAGTTACGGAAGGGGGTGTGCTACCTATAAGTGTAAATAGGTTGGGTTGGGAAGATTTTTTTGGACCAACCCAAATTTTTGGGTTGATCAAATTGACTGCCCAATTATCCCAAATAAGATCTTCAACTCAACCCAACTCTCAAAATTTAGCTTAAGTTGGGTTGGGTTATCGGGTTATTTATTTATTTTCATTTCTTTTTTAAGTATATTGTTAATTATTTATTAACTTCAAATACTTAAATTTGTTTACAACACATTTTAATAACTAAAATTTCATAAAACTCATATGTTGAATGTAACACCCCAAACTATCAAGTTAATTTTAATTTTTGTTATTTTGGATTTTGGGTGTTATGTGTGAAATTGTTTGATTTTGGAATGTTAGGTGATGAATTTTGAAATTTTGGAATTTCATTATTAAACTTTCAAATTTTGGCTTGGTGTGTTGGTGAATTTAAATGTGTAAAGTTAGAAGTGTTATGAGTAAGCATTGTTATATGTTTATATAAAGTATGAAAGTACGGGAATAATTATATCATGATATAATATTAATTATTAAGAGAAATAATTATGTTTTTATTGGGAAGCAAGAGAAAGAAAATTAAAGATGATGGAATGGGTGGTTAATGAAGAGAGAGAAGACATTAGTTGGAATAGGAAAGAAAATGAATAAGATGAGTATTTTGGGGAAAGTAAATAATAATAATAATGGTATTATTATTATTACTGTATTTATTTAAAGCCGTGATGTGTGCCAAATAACATTATTCATCTTCCTCCCTTCAACCCTAACTGCCTCGTCACTGTGCACCTCCGTCGGCCGCAAACTCCACGACGACGACCGGTCTGACGAAGCTTGTTCTCCACGTTGTTCTCCGTCCGACGTCTCCGTTGGATCTTTTAAGTCACGAGTCTCTCTCCGTTCTAAGACGTCCCGGGTCACGCACCACAACCGCCAGCCGTTTTCGATCGTCGTCGGTGCAACGCGTTTCCCCGCCGCAAGCTGCTCGTCTGCAGGTGATTTTTTGTTAAGCGTCGGGTCCAAGTTGTTTCTTCCTAGGTGAGCCACATGCGCCCGAGCCGACCTCCTCTCCACAAGCCGTGCGTCCGAGATGGTCTCCTCTCCTCAAGCCTTGCACCCGAGCCGATCCCTGTTGTGAGCCACGATTGATGAGTTGTTGTTTGGGTAATATTGATTGGGTTTGGCACCCCATTAATCACTGTTTGTCCTAAATACACTAAGTTATGGATCTAAGTTGATGTATGTTGCTTGAAGGTTCAAGCTTAATTGAGGAACGGAAGCTGTGGATTTTTCTAATTAAGGTGGTGTGGGATTCAACCTTAATTTGGGGGTAAGTTTGGATAAACTTGGTTGCTAATTAAACGGTGATGGTTAGCAAAATTATTGATTGTAATTTTTGTTCATGGTTAGGATTGAGTAGTGGGAGAACCTGACCGACCAGTGAATTGTCGTATTTTTAGCAAGACTCCAAGTAAGAGATTTCCCCCTATGTTAATCATTTTGAAGCTGATTGCACAATTTAAACTGTTCAGTGGTGTAACTAAGAACGATATAACATGACTGATTGAGATAGCCATTTTATGATTGAGATGCAATATCGTTGTTAAAGAATATGTTTGAATATGTTAATTGTGTGTTATGTCCGACTGAGCAAAATGTGATGTTATGTTGAGCATGCATAGACTATAGTGTTCTATTATGCCTCCTGTTAGAGTCGTACCAAATGGGTGTCCCTTAGGGTCATCACTTATGTATGCCTGAGGCTAGTTTGAGATGTGATTCCAACTCTCCTTCAGGGTGGTCCCTTCGGGATCACTGAGAGCCCAGATGTGTCTCGATGGAAACACTGGATAGTGTGCGTTCGGGAGCATAATAGAATGCGGTACTGTATTATAGGACTCTAACGAGGGGGTAACAGACATATAGTGAGACTAATAGTGGGTTCTTACTGAGTAAAAGTTATACTCACTCTCTTAAATGTTTTACTTTCCAGGTAAGGGTAAAAACAAGGGCAAGCTGGCGAATGATCAGAAGTGACCGTGGTTCGCCATAGGGAACAGTTTCAGTTCTTTTTCCGCACTTATATTTCATTAGCTATGTTTTCAGGAGTTTGAACTATTTTAAGTATTTCTCTCAATTTTAAGGGCCCAAACTAGTAATTTGCTTTTTTGCTATATGACTATTAAATTAATTATTTCGTTTTTTTATATATTTTATTATTATTTTAGCTAAATACTGAAAATTACTTAACTGAGTTTTTAGTATTTACTTCTTTTTTGTAAAAAAAGGAAATTTTGTTTTAATGGCCATGTCTCCATCTAGTGGGAAAGTTGGGGCGTTACATTAAATATAAAAAATCAATATATCTATTACAAACTTAAAAAAAAAATCTTCATAACAATATGAATGTATTATAATATTTATAAGTAATATATATTTTAATAAATATTATAAATTCGAGTTAGATTGGGTCAACCCATATTTTTAAAATTGTAACCCGAACCCAACCCAACCGAAAAAATCATTGAAAAACTCAACCAAATCCATCAAAATAAAAACCAACCCAATCAATTTTTACTGTTTGAGTTGGGTAGTTCGAAATGTTCGGATTATTGAGTTATTTGGATATCTTTAGTAACCGCCGACAAAAGCTTAGCTTAACTAACATTCATATATACTTGAGGAGTAAGAGATCTTGGGTTCTAATATCCTTACCTCAGTTTATACTAAAAAGATATTAATTTTAAAGAAGAAAGTTTGGCGATGGAAATTCTTAATAGGCCTTTTACCTATTATGTGTGGTGACAACTAAACTAAGTGTGCATATGTATTTATGATGAGAGGAAAGATTTTGCACAGAACTGTGTGCCTTTGCAAGAAGAAGAAAAAACAATTTGTCGAGCCTGGTCACAGAGAAGAAAATATACTAGATCAAAATTTGTTTTAGTGTTTTTTTTAGAGTACTAGGAAATTGAGTTAAGAGTTCTTGTTTATTTTAAGTTATCGTGTTGTGGTACTTGAATTCAAATAGTTCTTGCTCAAAATTTATGCGGGAATAAATAAATGTGGAACAAACTAAACAATATGTCTCAAACTCTCACTTCAGAGTTTAGAGTCATATAAACAATCAATCACAAAAAATGTAAATAATAAAATAAAAAGGAAAAAGAAGAACGACAGCAAAAAATATATTGGTTTGTTGCAAATTCAGGACTACGTACTTCCAGACTTCTACAACTGCAGGTTCTGCCATGATGCAGATTAAAAAGAAGCCTCTCAACATTTTCAACGATGTTTCTATTAATTCCTATATTAATGAGGTTACTATTTTAATTAATCTTAGTTGAAATCTTTTATGATAGAATTTACTGATAAAGTACATATTATTCATTTGTTAATGTCTTTACATGATAGTTGAAAAACCATGAAAACGACAGTGTCTAACTCAATTAGGGATAACACATTGAAGTTTTTAGGGGTATGTAATTTAGCTATAGCTAAAGAAATATGTTAAAAGAACAATGATAAAGAATTTGATGTAGGTTCATCTTTAATTAGTAGTAAATAAAAGTAAGACATGATAAAGTTTGAAAAATGATAGATCTGAGTAGCCTAAGAAAAGTGGACTAATAAGAATAAGAAGATAGAGTGTTATTGGTATCACAAAAGGGTCACTTCAAAAGTCCATGGTAGGAAGTTAGAAGAGGATCTAAAAGAGAAAATAGGATGTAAATATAGTTAAACTTGTTGAAGAAATTGATGATGTTTGTGTTTGTGTTGAGAGTAACACATAATATATAGTAGTCACTCATCTGAGTGGATAGTATAAATAGTGCAACTTCAATTCACATAGTTTCATATGGGAGTTCGTTCACATCTCTCACATAAGGACACCATGGTCTAGTGAGGATGGGTAATGGTAGAGTTTCCAAAATAGTGAGAGTTGGAAATATTAATTTGAAAACAGAGGGAGAAAAGTCAATACTACAAGATGTCAGGTTTGTGCCTATAATGAAAATAAATTTTATACATATTGACAAATTGGATGATGAAAGTTACAAGTGTGAGTTTGGCAATCACCTGTAAACTCATGTTAGGATCCCAGGTAGTGGCAGTTGGTAACACTCTACATTATAAATATTGAGTTTTATATCATAAAACTTGTTATTTACGAATGTCTTAAACTATTCTATTACTCAATAAATTTGTTATTAAGGTATTTTTTAACAAATTGTTATTGAAAAGAGACCTTCTTGTTATAGATTCAAAATCCAATATACACGATTTATGAGTACTTGAATTTTATGTAGAGACATAAACATGAATCAACTTCCAGTGATAGTCTGAATAGTCTATAGTATAGGTATAAGATTGAGCGTCATAAAAGGTTGATAATTCAATTTTCTTACTATTTCAAAATGTTGATAATTTAATTTTTTATCATTATTTATTTTATTTTCATTTTGTCATTCAACAACGTAATTGTTAAACTTAAAAGTATGAACATAGAAGTATGAAAAAATGAAAATTTTGACTATATTATAATTTTTTTCTCTATATACTAAAAGGGGTATATAGAGAAGAATCTTTTACATACTTATTTTATTCTTTTATTTTTCATAAATTCTCATATTATCTTTTGTTGAGTGGTTATAACTTTTTGAGTACAGGTGTTTGTTTAAAAGAGAGTAAAGGTGGCGTTTGAGAGACATTAGATGTCACTTTTTCAATTTTTAGTTTACGTAATAAATTTATATATTTTAAAAATAAGTACAATTGATGTTGACAGAATGTAACTCTTCAAAATAGAGTGTCATAGATGTCATTTAGATGCATTTATTTGTGATTAAAGTTTTTATGCACATCCAATGTATTGATTCTTCAAATATGTATGGGAGATGCCAATGGTAAAAAAAAAAGTTCTATTTTTGAAAGTTTCCCCTAGTTTTAACCAAGTTTTTCTTCTTTTGTTAATTATTATCAATTCTTTTTCTTTATTTATTAAGAAAAGACTTTTCTTAGATAAAAACAAAAGCATAAATTTATAAATTTATAGTGGAAAAAATGCACTCGATATGATGATGTGTCATAGTCTTCCTCATCTACTCAATATATCGTCCTAGGCAGCGGTTGGCAAAAGGGAAGTGACGCATCTGGCATGGAGACCTTTTTATGGGCAAAGTCTTGGGCCGAGCGTGAAACATATAGCCCGGCCCATCTTTCCACTTGGGCCATTTACCGAACTACCTTTGGTGGGCCAAATTTCTAACCCAAATTTGCAAGAAAGATTTATAAAAGGGCTGTTACCAACCATAGCAAGTGATAATTTTACTTTGGCAAAATATCAAAAATAATTTTAAATTGTTAAAATAGCAAAACATAAAAAGAAAAAATAAAATAAAATAATATCTTAAATGTTTCTATTCAAACTGAAAAATATAATTGTTCATCTAAACCTCAAATATACTGTAGTTGAAATAACATATCTTACATAAATTTTTTTCTCCAAAAACATACAGATTAGAAAATTTGATTAATAGAAACTCCTTCTTACAGATCACTTCTGGGCATTTCAAATTTCTTCCTCTTTTATTCGGCTCTTTCATTCGGACGCTTTTTTTTCATCTTCTTAAAATCTCTGCAAGTGATTTTTTTTTTTCATTTGGACTTCGCCCGCTTACTTCCTTCTGTTCCTCTTTCATTCAGACACTATTATTTTCATTCGAAATCCTACAGAAAAACCATTTGAAACCATTTTGACGCTTTTTTTTCTTTGGAATAGTTCAAAGATGGTCATTTGTTGTGGCCTCTGTAATTTTGGAAGGTTGAAAATAGAACAATAGTTTGAATAAAAATTTATTGTTTTTTATTATATAATAATATGATATATTTAGATATAACAAATGATTTTTTTAATATTATTATTATAAAATAAAATGTATAAGGCAAACACTAAATTATTCCCAGTAGTGAAACTAAAATGGAATATTAGATTTTCTAAAATTCTTCAAATTCGTATCTATTATTTTTCCATTCTGACTATTATTTTTTAGATTTGACCTACCTTACCAACCATTTCTCACACCTTTTAACTTTGATTATAACTAAATTTTTGCATAAATCTGAGACGATTCTAACAATTTTTGTTTGTACATTCTCTCATTTAATGGTAATATATTTGATAATTGAAAAATTAAAACTTTTCTAACAGAATTTAATTATTTTGTAGATTTTTTTTTTTTGAAATAGCATTGATCACAACAAAGTTTGGTTTCAATTCCAATTTAATTCTTAATTCATTTTGATTTCAAAATAAGGAAATGAATAGTCACCAAACGATTTAGGAATTAGAAAATAATGATAAACAAATGTGGAATCATAAAACCTTTAGCATTCGTGCATTTGATTTTAACCCTCGGCCGTCAATTGCATCCCCAACTTTCATCTTCACTTTCAACCATCAGCGCACACGACATGACGATGCTCACATCGACTTCTCCTTTAATGCTTAGCATGCATGTCGACTCCACATGAATACTAAACAGCAAGTCACCTTTAATCAAATAATTCTAAGACTTCAATTAACTTATTTTATGCTCTAATTTAACACATTTTAGTATTATTATAATATAATATTGTGTATATATATTTACAAAATAATTATATATATATTGAGAAAATACTTAAAATATATATCTTAAAATATGGTTATATATATTACGTAACTTATCTAAAATTTGTATATAATATTGTATATCTTTTAAAGAAGGCTCGTATATACACATAAAAATGTATATATTTTTTTTCTTAAAAGGATATTTGATGTTATATTTCTGAAGTGAACAAAATGGTAGTCCCCCTCACCTTCCTCTTCTTCTCCTTCTCGTGCATCAACCCTGTCGTTCGAGACCTTCATACTGACGATCAAGTGTCTTTATTTGCTTTCGTCTTTAAATCGGTTTGCCGTTCAAATCTGGTTGGTCTTGACACCTCAAGTTTTAGTGAGTTTTGTCCTAGTTATCACGGTTCTAATCTCGATCTGGTAGTTGTTCGTTCACCACCGTCCAACGTAGGTAACTTATCTACCTTCGTTCACCTTTGGCTCTGTCGATTCATGTCTAACCACGATGACCCACACCTCAAATAGTATTGAATCAATAGATTCCGCTTTGTCATCGTTGTGGTTTCACCCTTGCTAGCGCCGGAAGTACTCACTTGAAGCACGATTTGGTGGATTTTTAGAATTGTTGAAGGGTTATCCAACATTTAGAGTGTTAGTTCGTCAAATTTCTGGGTGAGTATTTAGGGTTTTCTTGAAATTTATTGCATACCAATTAAATATTTGGTGCAAGAACTAATAGTGTCTTTGGCATAGAATTTAAAAACAGAAATTTTATGTTTTTAAATATTGGGTGGTAAAAAAATTAAATTCTAATTTAAAATTAATATTTAAATGTGTTTTATATTATATATTTATAAATCATAAAACTGATTCACTAAAAATTTTAGTTGACAAATTTTAGTCTCTATTGTTTGGAGAAATGTAAAATTCAAATTATGATGACAATGAAAATATACAAAAGTTATCTTCACAATTTACACGGTTTGGATCACAAATAGTTTTTAGAAAAAATAAAATTTGAAATGTCTACCAAATAGATATCCGCTAAACACAATGAATATGAAAATATAAAACATAATTCGAATTCTATACCAAACATGACTTAATTTATAAATGATTGAATGCTAGATTCAAGTTTAGGAAGTTGTTATTGTGACGTTCAACAAAGTTAAGGTGATTTCGACAAGTTTTCAGTAAGGTTTGAGGTGAATTTAGTGAGCTTCCTTAGAGTTTGTGAATACCCATTTAGTTTTAACATGAAATTAATGTTACCCATATTGTTTTGCATGAATTAAGATTGAAGTTTTGAAGGCTTTTGGATGACTATCTATCACAGTTAATTAAAGTTGTTTTGAATAAGTTTGGATAAATTCTTAAGTTATTGACTCAGTAGATGGTTATTAAGATTGATAATGTATATAAATCTCTAAAATTATTCATATTTGATATAAGAGTGCATTGAAATGAAAAACTCAACAAGTTAGACTTATGTTTGGGTACTCATTGTGTTAAGAGTTTAGATTTGAAAGTATAAGGGTCCAAAAGTGGAATCTTTATCTATTTTAAGGCAATTGGAGAATATTTTAATTTAAATCTAAGAAATAGGGAAGTAGGGTCATTTGAAACATATAATAAATTGAGTAGACGTATGAATATGTTTTGAGGTTTGTTGGGGTCAATTTGGCATATGGAAATGATGTTTTGGGGACATCAACTATTGTTCAACTTAAACAAAAGTGGGGAGAACTTATAATCCTAGAGAAGTGAGCTATTGACTGTTAGTGGTTTATTTTCAAGTTTCCACATAAAATCTATATATGTAACTATATGATATGACTTGGAAACTACTTTGGCAAGAATTCTTTCTTTTATAACCATGTTTTTATTAACATTTGAAAGATACTAGTAAGACGAATTTCGTCGTCCAGACCTTGTGCCAAATAATTAATCGAATCACACACAAATAACTAGTCTTAGTGGCAAGTCTGGTCTATCACAGGGAGCATGCTAATTCTTAATCAAACTAATTCTCAACCACGTGGTAATCAAGGGAGGGAGGGGGAGGGGTTGAGTGAAATTGGTTGCAAGAAAATAATAAAATTTTGAAAATTCGATGTTAAAAGAATCTAGCTTGGGTTGTTGTGATTTCTCTCTTATCTAAAGAACTCATTCATCGAAGTATCGTTACTTAGCCATATGTAATATAATCTTGACCTAACCAATTTAATTGGAACTGCTAGTTAAATTGT
>JBBPDI010000015.1:2634446-2645907 GCA_037974545.1 Cucumis variabilis | reverse complement strand
CCAAGGTTGTAGAGAGGATCTGAGCTTGTGGGTTATGTTAATGTAGGAGGCCAAACCAATCCAGGAGAGAAGCCCAAGCAAAGCCACCGTTTGCCAGTCAGCAACGCTTTCCATTTCCCCCTCTTTCTTCTTCCTCCCTCCAAAAAGAGAGGGGTCGAAGCGAAGAGAACCAGAAAGGAGAAGAAGAAACAAGAGGGATGGAGAAATCAAAGACTGAAACAGAATGTACAGGTGCTTAATATATCTGAGGGAAGTGGGCCGAATTTGGATTCGTTAAAAAATTGATGAGTCCATCAGATTTCAGAAAAGGAAAGAATGGGGAGAGGTTATGAACAGTTTTTTCCATTGTTCAGGGGAGTGGGGTGTGGGTTTCAGTTAGGCTTCGTTGGGATTTTGACTGGTAGATTTTAATGCCAGCACACGGAAAGCATTGTTCCATTGAAGAATTCATAAATAAGTAAGAAAATGGTCCAATAGATTAATATTGGGCTGTTATTGCCGCTTCATATGAAGTTTCAAAAGGGATTAACTGAAAATATTTATATACATATATATATATATATATACACTTTTCATCCTAAACTTTAAAATTTATGTCAATTTAGTCTCTAAATACTTCTAAATGGTCCATGATTTAACGGAATGGTATGATTAAATGTTGACATGAACCTAGTTATATTTGATAATGGATAAATTATATTGAATTAGTTGGAAAATAAATTAAAATAAAAGCTTTAAAATATGCATATATCTTTAAAAAAAATTAGATTTTGTACTCTGATTTAATTATTGTTGAGTTCATCTTGATTGATTTTATAGTTTTTCGGAATTCTTTCGAAGAATCTCTACTTTTTTATGAATTTAGATCTGTGCAGATAATGAATCTTAGCTAAGATTTATGACTTTGTCCTGAACTTTGTTGAAGGAGTCTCGAGATCATATGAGTTTCACATGCATTTTGTAGGGTGATCTCGAGGTCGATTTCTCCGATTACCACACAAAATGCATGCAAAACCTTTATCTCATGGCATTCTAGTGTAATTTTACTAGAGTTCTATTGCTTATTCATGTAATCTCGACTGAGAATGCCCCAAAAATTTTCCAAGATTCATCACAGAATATTGATTTACATGTGTTTTCTTTTTCGTGCAAATACCTTTTTGTCACAAAAATCAATTTTTGGTATTTTTTAAAATTAAACTTTAATGATTTTCATAAAAACTAAAAAAAAACTAATGGTAATGATATTTTTTAACAATTTTGAAAGTTTTATATGGTGTTTTTGAAAGTGCTTTTACCCATAATGCAAAGTGGAGGCATCGTTTTTGCAAATTTTTGTTTTTTTTATTAAATAAGTTAAATAAAAAAGATTAAAGATTTTAAGCTTATAGGTATATTTTAATGTTTTTATTTTAATTTATTTTCCAACTAATTCAATATAATTTACACATCATCAAATATAATCAATATTTTTTTAACCATCTAGTAAGTATTCCATTAAATTAAAGTTCTTTTGAAACTGCGGAATCAAATAGACATGAATTTCAAATATTATTAACCAAAAGTGCATTTTATCCAAAAAAAAAAAAATGTTAAAACCTAAACTTTGGAATATATATTGAAAAGAGAAATATGAGATAGATATTATATCAATTTAAATACTAATTTCAAATTAATCCACGATATAATAAAACTATAAGACTTACAAATTAATCAATTCATGTTTGGGTGGGAATTTGAACCCAAAACCTCTTATATACAAATACATACAAATGCCAATTGAACTAAGCTCTGAACAAAATTTATTTTAAAGAAGTAATTAGAATAGATAGTTATAAGGAATTTTGATAAGAAATCTGAGAGCTTTGCTTTTTGATGTTTTTCATCATCTTTTTCTCTCCCATTCTCTTAAAAAAAAAACAATATTCATAGAAGAATTGTAAAGGTACACCGTGATAAAAAATTAAAAAAAAAAAAAAGAGGATTTTCCCTTTCTTTATTCCCTCTTTCAATTTTCTTTTTATGTCAAATTGATGTTGTGTTTCAAGATTATATGTTTTCTTTGAAAATGTTTCCTATGATCGGATGAAACTCCCTCATTTGCTTTATATCTCTAAAATCGGATTGTGATCACCAAGTGTTTCTTGTGATTGAAGTGTTTTCCTATTTCCATACCCAAGCTCGCTCGCTCCCTCTAGCAATACTTACTATCAAAATTCATAAAAGTCATTAATGAATCATAAATGAATACAAAAATGTTTTGTTCAATATAATGATATTGCCCCTTCATTAATTTAGAGTCAAGTCAACCATTTGGTTGAGGTTTCAAAACAAATTAAAAAAAATGTTTTACCCTAAACTTAAGAATTGGTCACACATACCTGTTTTTAAGTCACCAATTTCAAATTAACCCACTAATTATATTAATAACAAATTACAAACAATCAATTTTTCTTAGTAGGATTGTAAGGATGAAGATCAAACATTTTACCTTTAAAGGAGGAAGACCATACTAATTAGTGTTCCTTACCTTTTATTATACTCTGTTGATTTTAAGGCAAAATCAAAGTCTACTAACTGACCTTTGAGTTGTTGGAGGAGTTGAAGCAACCCAGAGAACTACACTTACTCTACTACCCTACATTCGGATCCATGACTCCAATTGAAACCTAAAATTCTACCATTTGCATTTAGTTTCTTTTTTATAATATTAGTTCTTTTTTTTTTTAAAATGGAAAATAAAGTTCTTAATTGTTTTATTGTTTATTTTGAATACAAATGTTTTTCTACGAAGAAATAATTATTTCCAAAAGGTTTATTATTTTTAATGTGTGAGGTTACGTCAATTTAGGCTTAATCAAATCTAAAATGGTGTTAGGGAAATTAATGTAATTGAGGAAAAAATATCATTTCATATGTGTATTTCTAAAATTAAGAATATTTGAATCTTTTGTTAAAATATTATTTAAATACTTAAGATTAATTTTATGCATTCTTATAATATACCCAGACTCCCAGTCTTCTTTAGTTTGTTGAATACTAATTTTTTAATTTCAGTGAATGCACTCAAATGGTTATGCTTAGTTAACTATTGTATATTATATCAAGTATATTGCATTTATAATATTATAGCAAGTATATTGCATTTATAGAATCATGATCTAATTATTGAGAGTATCTAAATATATATTTTTTTAAATAATTATATTGATTATTGCTATTATAAGATTTTTTATTCTTAACATAATTTATTTAGACTCACATGTACATTAAATGGGAATTTGATTATTTTATTATTATTATTAATTTCCTTCAATTAGATTGTAGTTCACTGCGCCCAATGAGACTCAATAATATTATAACGCATTGTGTTTTTTTATTTTTTTTTAGAAAAAAAGAAGAATTTATGTGTAATCCCTTGAACTGTATTAAAAGATTTTTAACGATTATATATAAAATAAATTAGTATTACTAAAAGATGGCAAAATAAATAAGTTATTACCGTTACAAAATAAATTAGTTAGTCTTGTTGTAATGGTAAATATTGTAAGGATTAATAGTAACTCATTAAAAATTATATAGATAAAATGCTAAAAAAGGAAGAATTTTTAAAAATAGTAGATTTTACAAAATATTTACAATTTATATGAAATTTTATCACTGATAGTTATTGATATGCTATAGTGATAGAAGACTGATAAAATTTAAAATTTTGCTATAATTTGTAAATATTTTAATTTATTTTGTTATTTTTAAAAATACTCCAAAAAAATGTATTTTCAATTAATAATAACAAAACAAATCTCTACTATCCAATCATAAATTGACAAATCTCTACTATCTATATCATAAGTTGACAAAATAAATTAATTGTCATTGTTAGAAAATAAACTAATTAGTTTTGTTGTATATTGTAAATGTTGTAAGAGTATAATTATAATTTATTTAAAATTGAGTGGATAAAATATTCTTAAAAATGTTTTTCAAACATCATGCTCACAATAAATATATAGTGATTAGACTATAGATAATAGATTATAGATATCTCAATTTAATTATTTATTTTTTAGGCCAAGAAATTTATTTTAGTTTTTGGTGTAATTAATTATTTTTATTACTTTTTAAAATGTTGATCTCAATATAATTTTAAAATATTTTTGGAATAACAAATAAGAAACAACGAGTATAATAATAACAACTATTGAATAATGTAGAAGAAAATTCTTCCTCGAATTTAATTTTCAAAAAGTAAAATTTAAGACTTTAAATTTAAGAATGTGTAAGTGGTGTATCTAAAAACATGTAAGAAGTGTTGTTCGCACGAGATTTTCGAAGAAATTCGATTAGTGGAGTTGAACTAGTGTTGATGTTGTATTCTTGTTGATTTGATGCGATGTGGTTTGATCTCTAGAATTTGATCATTTGATTCTTCTCGACTGGATGCTTACGCTTGATTTGGAAGAAGCAGAGCACATAATGTTTTTGATGGGGAAGCGGAGCATGCAATGTTCTTCAAGTTGGTTGATTGCCTACGCTTGATTTGAGGAAGCGGAGCACGTGATGTTCTTGAAGTTGGAGTCTTGGAAGAAAGCTTGTATCTTCAAAGGAGTTTCAATCTTCGAGGATGGTCGACTTCCGAAGTTAGAGAGTCTTCTAGCTCTTGAGATAATTCTCTCTAGATCTTCTGGAGTAAAAAATTTCCAACTCCCTTTCCAAATGAGGAGAACTCCTCTATTTATAGAGTTTTCTGGTGAACTTTATGGACTTAAGTCTAGTTGGTCTATGGACCAGACTCATGGGCTTAACCACATGAATTTGAGTTATATTTAGTCTTTGGGCTTAATTAAGCTTATTTTTTAGGCTTAATTAAACATAGCATACATAAATAATATTTAATTGAAGCAAAATAATTAACTTGATCCAATGGTTAGAATGAAAACATGTGGCATTATCAAAATTAACAATTTATGTTTTCAATTTTTAATCTAGGACACATGTCAATTTTAATTAGTCTCAAATTTAATTATTTTTACTTTTCATCATTAATTTAATAAATGATGTGGCAATTTGTGATTGGTCTAAAAATTTCTTATTCAACAAATGCCCCTTTTTAAGATTTATGCACGTATATGGGTGAATGAATCTCGAAAAAGATAAATTTGAAGTCAAAATACGAGTTTTTTTTTTTGCTGCTCAATTCAACATATCAAATTAATCAAACCATGAATTTAGTACATTAGTTTGATATAAATTTGAAATAAGAGTTGAAATATGACCAAACCTTAATTAATTTGAGAAAAGTTCAAGGTTTTATCTGCGATTTAATTTGATTTGAGGATAAAAAATTTAATTTGACTTTTTTTAAAAAAAAATTTGGAACATAACCAAAAATTTAATTTGAAATAAGGATAAGGTTTTTATCGTACCTTAATGTATTTTAAGGATGCACAAGCATTTGGAATGGCCAATTTTAATTTGAGATAAAATGAGGCCCTCAATCTTGAGATAAAGTTAAATTTATGATTCCGATTTAAATTTGAGATAAAAAGGAGACCATGTATACAAGTTAATTTGTCTTGAATTTTGAATAATCAAAATTTTAATTATAAAATTGGGAATAATTTTTTTTTAAAATGTTAAAATATTTTAATATTTTAAATAGGCTCAAATTAACAAAAATTCGAGATTTATCCCAAAAAATGAAATAATTTAAAACAAGATAAGATAATTGGATTATCTTTTCTTTATTTTTTAAAAAATAATTTTTCTTCCTTTTAGGAATTGAGTTTGTTTTAAAAAATGATTAAATATCATTCCTAATCCTTTTAAGAATTGAATTTGTTGGCCTTATAAATAGACTCACATCTTGATCATTTATTCTTCATCCAACAACAGAAAGGTATAGAAAACTTTTCTTCTCCCTTTCTCTTTTTCTCTTTTTTTTTTTTGCTTCATTGTTTTTTTGTTTGTTTTTCTCTTTTGTAATCGAGCTTCTTCTAGGAACGATCGGACTTTTGCCGTTAGATTTATCGTCCTAGTGGAGCGATCAGACTTCTTCATCATTTGGCTTTTTTATCGTCGAGCTTTTTCTACGAACGATCATGCTTTTGTCGTTAGATCTATTGCCCTAGTAGGAGTGATCAGACTTCTTCGTCGTCGGGCTTCTTCTTTGTCGAGCTTCTTCTAGGGACGATTGGACTTTTGTCGTCAAATCTACCACCCTAGTAGGAGTGATCGGACTTCTTCGTCGTCGGGTTTCTTCTTCGTCAAGCTTCTTCTAGGAACAATCGGGCTTTTGTCGTTAGATCTACCTTCTTAGTAGGAGTGATTCAACTTTTTCTTCGTCGGGCTTTTTCTTCGTCGAGCTTCTTCTAGGAACGATCAGGCTTTTATTGTCAGATCTATCGTCCTAGTAGGAGCGATCAAACTTTTTTGTCGTCAGACTTCTTTTTCGTCGAGCTTCTTCCAGGGACGATCGGGCTTTTACCGTCAAATCACCGTCCTAGTAGGAGTCATCGAACTTCTTCGTCGTCGGACTTTTTTTTCATTGAGCTTCTTCTAAAGATGATCAAGCTTTTGCCATCATATCTACCGTCCTAGTAGAAGCAATCGGACTTCTTCGTCGTCGAAATTCTTCGCCGCCAGTGATTGAGCTTTTTCATTCTTCTTCTTTTCTCCTTTTCTTTTACTTCCTTTTTTTTCCTTTCTTTTCAACTTTCTCTTTGTTTTTTTCTTTTCACGTTTTTTTTCCTTCTTCTTTTTTCTTTTTTTTCTTTTCAATTTTTTTGTTATTCCTTTCAATTTTTTTTTCTTTTTTTTCTTTCTTTGTTTCTTTTTCTTTTTTCTTCTTCATTCTTCTTAGTTAGAGCGCATCAAAGATGGACATGGAGATTGCATTGGTTACGACATGTTGAAGATGCAGATGATGATCCTCTCGATTGTCACATAGAGAAGATGATGATAATGATCTTCTTACCTATAACACCTTGAAAATGAAGAAGATGATAAATCCGCTCTGTTATAACACGTGAGAGAAGATGGAGGTGAATCCTCTAGGCTACAACATGCATGGGAGAAAATGATGATAATCCTCTCGGCTGTAACATGTGGGAGAAGATGAGGATGAATCCTCTCGATTGCAACACATGGAAGAAGATGAAGATGAAAATGAATCCTCTAGGCTGCAACGCCTGAAAAAGATAAAGATGAATCCTCTCAACTGCGGCACGTGGGAGAAGATGAAGATGAAGATCCTTTCAGCTGCAACCTTAGGAGAAAAGGTAGAGCCCGCTACTTTGACTTTGCTCCCTTTGTCCATTTCTTTTCTAATTTAACTACTCATAATCTCATTTTCTATTGAGATTACATCTTCACAATGCAGCATAATACATTTTTTTGTGCTTGTGACGGAACTTAAAATAAACTTTAAGCTGCCTACGTGCCCTTTTTATAACATAGGGATCAAGGCATAATGTAGTTCAACTGAGTTTTTTTTTTTTTTTGTCATTCACCTTTTAAGCTCTTATGGCCTAGGAGTATCATGTAGTTTAGGCTCTTGTGATAAGGAGCTTCGCATATTTAGCAACTCATATTTCCATCAAGAATTTGTTCACCTTCTTTATTTGTAGAATTGCTGAATATAATAAGTCTTGGCTTTACGATCAAGGGACCTTCTGTGTTAATGTCAATAGACAACTTCCTCTTCATGCGTGATGGGACACGACTATGAATCTTCTCATCATTGTTTCCTTCATGAAGTGATTTTACCTTCAAAATTTTCATCTCTTTTTTATGTTGATCGCTTGTCATCTTTAATCGATCAAAAATAGTTGTTGAAGGTTGGTCTTTCTTCGAAGTGGAGATACTTAGCCTTTTGAAAGCTGAAGTTCGAGTGAAAGTAGGAGTTGGACATTGGTTTTCTTCTTCTTTTGTGTCCATACATAATCTTTGAAATACTGAAGATCGAGTAGTTGAAGGCTTGATACAATCAAAGATAGAGGTTATTTGCTTAATTTCATTTGAATTATTGATTTCTTCAGAAGATGCATAATTATTGTCGACTTCTTCTATGCTGACAGCATGACATGCAATGCCTTTTAATACTTCCTTGGGATGATCATCAAGGAAGCTTTTTGGAAGAAATTCTGTCAAAGTTATTGACCGTCGAGATCGGAAGAAGTCCTCATCTTTTTCTTTGATAGGCTTAGGCTTTCATATCTTCTTGTTTCTTTTCTCCTTTTTATGAGAGCTACTGCCTTTTCCATGCATCTGATGGAAGTATGACTTCGTTTGAATGAAATTTGGTTGTCTTCCTGTTTTACGAGTCACGACTATCCATCCTTCATAATCATCTTCAACAAGCTTTTCTTTGTTTTGAGATTTCATCGTCATGATCTTTTATTGGAATCGAACAAGTATAGGTTCGAAAGTCCCAAATTGAATCAAGCTTTTCCTTTGATCATAAGGTAGCATTGATGGCGGAACACTTGAAGTCATCTCAACTGCAACATGATTCGTCTGAGCTACTTCATCCATATCCAACTTGATCTTCTTTTCACGAGCCAACTTTAGAATCAGCTCCTTCAAAATGAAACATTTTCCCATAGGATAACTAATGACCCGATGGTACTTATAGTAGTTAGGATCATCTACTTTTCCTGCTTGTTTCGATCGTTTGCATTCTGGAAGTTGAATAAGTTCTTTGTCTAGCAGCTACTCTGACATGTCTGCAACATCAGAGTCAGGGAATGGATAAACCTTTTCCTGTCTTTCTTTAAGAGTTGAACGATACTTCTCTTCGTTATCACGCTTTCTTTCAATTTTTGTTTCTTTTCTTTTGGAGAAAGATTTCAATGGAGACTCATGAACAACCATAGACTCATTCATGATACTATTTGTGATCTTTCTAGTGTTGTTGATTTCATTCTTCCCATTTGTTACTTCAGAGATTAAGAAATCTTTAGTTCTTCTATTAGTGATTGTCAATTCCATGTCATGAGCACGAGTTGTTAATTCTTCAAATGTACGGGGTTTTATTTCCTGCAAAATATATAGAAGTTCCCAATGCATGCCTTGGGTACACATCTCCACCGTAGACAGTTCTGTGAGCTTGTCTTTGCAGTCCAAGCTTAGGGCTATCCATCGATTTATGTAGTTAATGACTGGCTATCCCTTTTATTATCTCGTGTTTGTAAGCTCCATCATGCTTACAATGTGCCTGGTGCTGTAGAAGCGGTTGAGGAACTCATTTTTCAGTTGTTCCCAGCTGTCAATGACTTCTGGCTCCAGATCAGTATACCACTTAAAAGCATTTCCTTTCAAGCTTCGAACGAACTACCTGACTAGTTGGTCTCCTCTTGATCCTGCGTTCTCACATGTTTTAACAAAGTGAGCAATGTGTTGCTTTGGATTGCCCTTTTCGTCAAATTGTTGGAACTTTGGAGGTTGATACACAACATGCATTAGCAGATCATTGACTCTCCTGGTATATGGCTTGGAGTACATAAATTTTTTTGGTGGCGATCCTCCATACTAAGCTCTTATGGAGCTTGTTATCATATCTTGCAATTGTTGAACTGATAAGAATGTGACAGAGATGGACTGTTGCGTTTGATTTTCCTGTAACACAGATTTTCCTTTATCATCAGCTTTTTCTTGTGGGGTTCTAGAAATTTTAATAATTAGAATAACATCTGTGACACCCACGTCTTTCATCTCAAATTTATTGGCCAACATTTATTTAGTTTTCTTAATAATTTTGATATTGCTACCTATAATTAGCATATCATCAACATGTAAGCACACAATGACATGGTCATTCTCATTGCTTTTGACATACACATTTGTCATATTCATTGATTTTCAATCCATTGGTCATCATTACCCTGTTGAATTTTTCATGTCATTGTTTTGGTGCTTGTTTTAGTCCATAAAGAGACCTAATTAGTTTGCAAACTTTCTTTTCTTGACTGGAAGAAACATACCCTTTTAGTTGTTGCATGTGTTGGGATTTATGTCCTAAAACTCGTAGATTGTAAATATAATCAATTGACCGTTATTAATAAAGTGTTATTATTGTAATAATTGTTATTGATTAAATTATTAGTTTTTTCTTAACAACCCAAATCCAATAAATTAACATCCTAAGTTGTTTATAATGAGTCTTGAACAGTATGTAGAGACATATAGGGATCAATGTTCGAGATCAGCTTAAAGGGTCTATAGTATAGAGATAAGGTTGGGTACCTTATCTTGGTAACATTATAGATACGACTCACTTTGTATTTGATACAAACACAATGATTCAACGCATTCGTGTAGTTGACATGCAAGTGAGGGTATCCTATGCAATGAGTTTGCATAAGACCGGACCATGCAATAGTAACCACTAGATGTAACTTTGTTAACTAGTTAGGTTTCTATTTCACTAGGATGACCTAGGTAACTTAGTCTTAATCCTGAGTGTGTTGTGAACTCCTGTTCGCGAAGGATTGTCCTTTGATTTGCACGGGTGAGAGTGGCCAGATCGCCGACTCAATAAGCTTATCGTTTTGGGGACAAGACCGAGTGGAGAGCTGGGAACATAATTACATAAGATGGAATTCACTCATTTTCTACTTTAGGATAAGTAGATGAGTGTTCCCTTAAATAGTGTCTTCAGATCTTGAACAAAGGACCCTACCCTCTCTATGGCACGAGAGGGGTTTCTGTTTATTGGTAGGACCATAAACAAGTTGTTCATTGGAGGAGCACTGATATTTAAGGATTAGAGGTAACCTAAGGGTAAAACGGTAAATTGACCCAGTTGGTGTTATGAACACTCGTGAAAGACTAACTTATTGTTATTGGTTTATATTCGTGGACACAAAAATATATCTACAGTAAGAAGAGTTCAGTTGTGAGTCTTTAGTAGAGTGCACACACAGTTAACGAATATTGATTAATGTGGTTAATGAGTTTAGCTAATTAATCTCATATTGTTGTAGCTTTTGATCTGTAGGTCCATTAGATCCCCTTCCTAGCTCGTAAAGGGCAATGAGATTTATTTATATTGGTAATAATTTGAAATGTTCAAAATGTTGGAATTTTATGTCCTAAAACTCGTAGTTTGTAATCATATTCTGTTCAATAAAGTTGTTATTGAGAAATTAAATTTTATAATCTTAAATCCAATAAAATAAGTCCCGAGGCTATTTTTGAGTAAATCTGAACTTTATGTGAAGACATAAACGTGGATCAAGTTCGAGTTAATAGCCTGAATAGTCTATAGTGTATGAATAAAGGTTGGGAGCCTTGTTCAGACAAACTATGAATGCCGTCCACTTTGTAGTTAGTACAAACGAAGTGATCCTTAATCGTTCATGTAAAGACATGAAAGTGGGGGTATCCTATGTAAAGTGTTTACATAAGACTAAACCATGAAATAGTCACTTTTACGTTTTAACACCGTTTACTGTTTAAA
>JBBPDI010000015.1:2577868-2588959 GCA_037974545.1 Cucumis variabilis | reverse complement strand
TTTCCTTACAAGCTTGCTTGAGATCAATCCAGAAAGACGACTAACTGCAAAGGAAGCTCTCGCACATCCATGGCTTTCGCAGTCGTATGAATAACCATCGTCATAAATTGTTTTTTTTGAAAAATTATTCATTACTCATCAAATAAATTAAAGAAAAGTAATAAAAAGAGGGCAAGAAAAGAAAAAGAGTAAAGAATTGGCTTCTGGCTTTGCTTTTTACATACATGTATATGCATGGAGGTTCTTGAATTTGTATATTTGTGTTTTTGTTTATAGATTGAGCCCTCCACCTTCTTTCTTTTTTTTTTTCTTTTTTTTTTTTTTTGTAAATTTATTGGAAAAAAAAAGGTAGAGTTGTTTGAAACTTATATCAATTTTGTGATCGAGAAATGAAAGTTTTGGTTTTTGTTTTATTTTTTTTGAGTTTTGACTAAAGAACCAAACTTTTTGTATTAGATGATGTAACAATATTAGAGAAATCAAGAGATTAATTGCCATTTCAAAATTAGTCATCCTCTATAACAAGTGTACATATATAGATTTAATTCTATGAACATAAAAGAATTTTTAGTATATTTATTCAGTACTACAATTCATTAAAGACCTACATCATCATATTCCTCATCCATAACTAGAAGAGGAATTAAAGGGAAAGTAACATAATACAAGAAAGTAGTTGTAACAAACTACAACTATTTACATTTAATAATAATTGTATAATGAAAGATGCAACTTTTTAAAACTCTTCCCAATTATATTTGTAGCTAAAATCTAGACAAATTGATTGAAAAGTTGGAAGAAAGTGAGAAAATAGAGATGTAAATATGAAGGAATAAATGGTTGGCAGGTGCTAAGTGGGAAGAAAGAGGTTGCATGTGATTTTGGTTCAAAATTGGATTCATTATATTGTTTGGTAGATTTTGACTCTGAAAAGTATAAGCACATAATATAAGTCAAAATAACATAAAAAGCAATGGTGGGTTCTTCAGACTTCAATTATTGGTTTACTTTTTGGAAGTAGCAATGCCAATACCTCACCCTCTCTTCAAGTATCCCCCTCTTACTTCTACCAACATATTCATTCAATACTTACTTTGATGTTTATGATGGCTAACAATTTTAAGATTAATAATATTAAATGATAAATCAATATTTGCAATATAGTCTTATAATTGATAGATTTCTATCATTTTATTATCGATAGGCTTTGATTGATTTTGTTATATTTATAATTTTTTTAAAAATATTGTTATATACTTAATTATTTCAAATTCAATAATTATATTTTTCATTATACATCCCTAGATATTTCTAGAAAAATTGTGAAAACAAAAAAGGAGAATTGTAATGGACAAACTATTTACACTTTATAGCAAAATCAAGTGTAGTGAGTTTTTGTTCTTTAAAAAATTTTTTGCCATAGAGTGTAAATAGTTTGTATTTTTGTTATTCTTGAAAAATTCCATTAGAAAAAATCAAAACACAAATTTTAATTGATAAATAAATATTTTATGATTTTTAAATAACTAAGGACATCTATTATTTATACTATATTTATATTTGTTACATTTTTATGCTTATATTTTTATGTTTTGTAATTTTTTTTTATGAAATATCGATTCTATGTCTCATATCGATATCGAATTTATTGAAATGCACAAATATTGACATATTTATAAAAATTTAATATTATGACCTAAACCAACCACCGGTCTGACTGTCGTTGAAATGAATTTAAGGTATTTAATTACAGAACGTATTGTTTTTCTAATTTGTTATTATTATTATTTAATGTTTGCTTAAATTTAAAGTGATTGTTATGGTTAGTGTTAGTACAATAATTTGATTGATTTTGAGTTTTTTTAATTGGATTTACAACATTGAAATAATGAGTTGCCTAATTAAGAAATTGAATACAATTCCTTCATTAACCCTGAATTAAGATTTTTCTTTTAATTGCTATCAAAATGGAGTTAAGAATTCCTCAACGGAAGAAAAAAAAAAAAGAAATGGTATGGAAAATATATTTAAATTTTGGGAATTGAAAAATAACAAAAATAAAAAAATATTTACAAGATATAGTAAAATTTTATATTTTATCATTGGTAGACAGTGATATAGGTAATACAAAAAACTAGATAATAGAAAGATCAAATCAATAAAAAGAATATAGACACAATTTTAATTTAAACTTGGCAAAAATAACATACAAAATTTTGAAGAAAAAATAAAATGTCAAAAATCAATAACTAAACCGAAAATTAATTGATCTAAATAAAACTAATACAATGCTTTTGTTCTTTATTGTACATTGGTTTGAAATCCTTATATGTAAATTTAATTAGTCGGATTTGGTTCTTGGCTGGTTCTAAAACTGAACTCACTATTACCACTACATTGATAAACTTTAATAAATTTCTATTAATGACATTGAAAGACATTGATAAATGTCTATTAGTGTCTATATTATTAATAAAATTTAAAATGTAAGATCGATTTTGATTATACTTTTACTCCACTTTGAAAAGTTTTATTTTAATTTTAAAAGTTTGAAGTTTTATTTTTTCCAAACAATACTTTGAATGTTTTTGCCATTAAATATTGACAATAAATAAATAAATAAACAAACAAACGAAGACTTTGTTTGTTTATTACTTTAATGAAGTAACTTTGGGAGTTAAAAATAGATTAAACTTAAATAAAACTTAAGAAATTTGGTTCAAAAGTTCATTTCAAGCTAAATTTTGCTTGATTATTTCATGCTTACAGAACACCCATTTATAATAGAAGGGTGAAAGCAAGTAGGACCATAAAAAAGAATAAACAAATTTCCTTAATATCAGAAAATAAAATAATGAAGAATCTTAGAGAAAAATAAGTGGATTTAATGCACCAAGATAGATGAAAAGTCATAAGTTTGCTACAACAAGAGTTAAATAGAGGAGAAGAGAGATTCACTAAACCTGGTCTTGAGTAGAAATGAAGTGAACGACAAGATCTTTTTCAAGAACTTTTTCACGAACAAAATGATAGTCAATTTCAATGTGTTTGGTTCGAATATGAAATTCACGATTGCTAGCGAGGGAGATAGTAGATACATTATCACACCACCGTATCAGATCAGGATCGGGAGGAAAAACACGAAGATCACATAACAGCTGAAGAATCCAATAAAGTTCAAAAGTAGTGTTAGCTATAGCAATACTTAGCCTTTGTAGATGAACAAGAAATAGTAACCTGTTTTTTGGCAAACCAAGAAATAGAAGACCCTAGGAAAACAATACAACCAAGAGTGGGAGTAACGATCGGAAGAATCTCCAACCAATCGACGTTTTAGTAAGCCTGTAGAGATAGCTTACCAGATTTGAACAAGATGACAAGGTTGGGTGGCATAGATAATGAAAAATACGCTTAACTGTATAATGAACATAAGTAGGTTATTGCATAAATTGGCTGACTCGATTATCTGCAAAGACGATGTCGAGCAAGTAAAGATAAGATACTAAAATGAGACCTACCAATTGATAGCAAAGTGTAACATCAGAGAACGATGGTGCAGAAGCGTGAAGAGTAATTAACAATAGTAGACATAGGGATGCATGCCAGAAGACTTGAGTAAGTCAGTGAGATATTTAGCTTGATTAACAAAGATACCACTAGGACAAGGATGAACTTCGAGACCAAGAAAATAATTGAGATTGGCCAAGAAGTAAGAAATTAGAAATTCCAAGCCAAGTAGTTGTTTTAGTTGTTGGACATAAGTCGAATTTGGACAAGTAATAGCATATCATCGTTGACATGAAGAAGGAAATAAGTAACAAACTAGCAGAGCGAACAAATAAGGAGCTATCAGAAGAAAACATTATAAACCCCAAGGTGAGTAAATATGAAAAGAGATCATTCCAATCTCGAGGCACTTGCTTGAGTCCATAAAGACTTTAAACCAACCGATTGAGCTATGTATACAGATTCATTTAGATGACAATGAAGAAAGACAATTTACATCCATTTGATGCAAGGACCAAAGTGTTGTGCGACAAGTGCAAGAATGATTTGAATTGTAGGCTATTTAACAAATGGACTGTTCAACATTTCATAAAATCAAAACCTTCAATCTGATTATAACATTTGGCTACAAGATGAGTCTTATAGTGAGCAATAGAACAATCAAAATTATACTTGCAGGTACTACATTCGTAGTAGGAGTTTTGAGGGACAAGTGTCCAGGTACATTGCTCTTGAAGAGTTTTAAATTATTCGATCATAGTAAAGCGCCAATAAAAAAGTTTAGAGGCCTCAGTATATACGATACAAAATCAGTTGCAGTAGTGGCATAACGACATTGAAATTTAAAAGTCAAGGTTTGAAGATAATTTTGCTTGGGTTTGCAAGGTATGATGATTGGCGGGAATCATTCCGCTAGGGAAAACATGGTGGGTAAGGTTGGACAAGGAAGGTTGTTATGGGTTTGTAATTGGTGAAGAAGCAGTGTGAGAAGATTTTAGGAAGGATGATGATAGAGATCAGGTAGCAGCTCAGGTATCATCAGTGGATGAGCCCTTCATATTAAGGTCAATGGTAATAGGTATAAAGATGAGCAAAAGTGTTAAGAGATGGAGTAGAAGACATAGAAGTTGACAAGAGAGGAAGAAGAGGAGTGAAATAACTATTGAAGAGTGGTAGGTGAAGGAGACGAACAAATAGAGGAAAAGAAAGGAAAAACAATTTTGTGAAAAATGACAAGGCAAGAGATAATGGATGTTTTTTGTTTTAGGATGAAAAATGTAGATTTTCAAAATAGTTTTCTTTGACTACTTTGCTTAAAAAAGATATCTCTTTCATAATTGATGATAAATGTAAAGTTGCATTTGAATGCTTTGAAAGAAAAGTTAACTTCAACCCCTATTTTGCAATCACCCAATTGAAATTTGTCATTTGTAATCATATACGATGTAAGTGACTATGCATTAGGTATAATTTTAGAGCAAAGAGTTGATTAGGTACAATTTTAGGCAAAGAGTTGATAAGAAACTTCATGCAATTTACTATGCATCTAGGACTTAAATTCAACTCAAGCTAACTATTCAACAATTGAAAAACAGTTCCTTTCTATAACTTTTGCTCTTTCTATAACTTTTGCTCTTGATAGGTTTTGTAACTAAATCATAGGATCTAAAATAATTGTTTATTTTAATTATGCAACTATCAAGTATCTGGTAAACAAGAAAGAAACCAAACCAAGGATAACGAGATGGATTTTTCGACTTCAAGAGTTCAATGTCGCCAGCAAGGATAGGAAAGGCCTTGATAATCCCGTCGCCGACCATTTGAGTAGGATCATCCAAAAGAACGAGGACAATCTAGTACGGGAGGACTTTTTTTATGAATACCTTTTCAAGTTAGACTTGCACGTTCCATGGTATGCTTACATGTAAATTACCTTGTGACCGGTAACCTTTCAACCCATTTCTCTTACAATAAAAAATGTAAATTGAAAAGTGAGTCTAAGTACTATGTTTGGAAATCTTCTTATAAAAAATAGGCTTAGACCAAATAGTTAGAAGATATGTAGCTGAAAATGAGCGTGAATCTATATTGTCTTTTTGTCATGAAAGAGCATGTGGAAGACACTTTGGTCCTAAACGTATTGCTAGGAAGATTTAGATTTCGAATTTTATTGGAAAACATTATTTCCTGACTCTTATGCATATTGTAAATTATGTCAAAATGTCAAAATTTTGGGTTCATTTCCAAAAGGAATGAAATGCCCTTAAAATCCATTCTCCCATGTGAAGTTTTTGACATTTGAGAAATTGATTTCATGGGGCCTTTTCCTTCTTCTTTTAGAAATCTCTACATACTTCTAGCAACTGACTATGTTTCCAAGTGGGTGTTCTTCTGTTGTGTCTTCTTTCTTGATAGCTAACATCTTCTCTAGGTTTGAAATTTCCAAAGCCATCATTATGAATCAAGGTTCATATTTTAACAACCAAACCATTGAGGCACTCACATGAAAAAATATGGAGTTCAACATCGAATTTCTACTCAGTACCATCCACAAACGAATGGACAAGACGAGATTTCAAATAAAAAGGTAAAATCTAAATAGAAAAGATTGGAGCACTAGGCTTAATGATGCTCTATTAGGACCTCCTACAAAACTCCTATAGAGCATTCCCTTTCAAACTTGTTTTTGGAAAAGTGTGTCACCTTCCTCTAGAACTAGAGAATAAAACTTTTTGGGCAGTTAAGAAGTATAATCTATCTCTTAAAGAGGTCGACGAAAATAGACTTCTAGAACTTAATGAGTTAGAAGAACTTAGATTAGATTCTTACAAAAATTCTAAAATTTATAAGGAAAAGACCAAACTGTATCATGGTAGCAAGATCCTTAAGAAAGAGTTCAAAGTAGGAGATAAAGTTCTTCTATTCAATTCCTCTTTGTCATTTAAGATGGGCAAGTTGAAATCTAAATGGATTGGTCCCTTTGTTGTGTCTAATGCCTCTAACTTTGGCGCAGTTGAGATTGTTAGTGAAACAACCGGAAAAGTTTTAAAGGTAAGTGGGCATCGTCTCAAAATCTGCATCGAAGGGGAATGCCTACATCTCAAGTGTTCAAGATGTCACTTCATCATCCTACCTACATCTCAAGTGGTATTGAATTAACCTTATTCCTATTACCATAAGATGCCACTAGGTAAATTAAATGATTTAATACACCTAGAAATTTTAGAGTAAAGTTTTATTAATATGAATCAAATTCACATTAAATTAATATTTTGAACTCATGATTCAAATATTTTATCTCTCATTAATTAATTTTGAATCATATCCAAAATTAAATATATATAATAAATTTGAGTAAACATAAACTTTATATTATAATGTATCACTATACATTATACTAATTCCTAAAGTAAATTTGAACATTTTAAATTACAACCAATATAAATAAATCTCATTACCCTTTACGAGCTAGGAAGGAGACCTAATAGACCTACAGATTAGAAGCTACAACGATATGAGATTAATTGGCTAAACTCATTAACCATATTAATCAATATTCGTTAATGTGTGTGCACTCCACTAAAGACTCACAATTGAACTCCTTTCATTGTAGATATATTTGTGTCCACGAATATAGGTCAATAACAGTAAGTTAGTCCTTCACAAATAATAAATTCTCCTTTTTATAAATAACATAATTTGTTTATAAAATTATCTTATTTATTTCAAACAAATTGCACACCATTTTTCTTGGCGCCATTTTGTAAACATTTTCTTTATTTATTCTTAGATTTACCAAAATTGCACGATATGTGTTTTTTTTAGTAAAGTAAATCCATTAGCAATAACCAATATTTTCTTTTCTTTTCTTTTTTCTTTAGATTTTCATTAAGTATTTCACATTTGACAATCAATTATTGAAAAATCTATGATCGTTATTAGGAATTCATGGTTAGTGGTAGCAACTTTATTGTAGATTTGTATTGGGAGAGAATACAACATAATTTGTACGGATCTTAACCAAAGTTTATAAAAGTTTAAAAGGTGACCCACCTCTATAAATTTAGTAGTTGTCCTATTTGACTGTACATCAATTTAAATCATAGGATATTGTCAAAGTGCAAGTTTAGATTGAAAAAAATGTTTATAAACACTTTAGTAGGAAGTCAATCTAAACGCAATCTAAGTTTACTATCTTTCTATTGCTCAAAATCACTACTATTTTTCTATCATTTTTCTTGGTACCTATAAGTCATTTGTGAAAAACAATGTACCTATAAGTCATTTGTGAAAAACCGTTGTGAAGTGACCTAACCTACATTAAAAAGTCACACATGGAGAAAACTTCCTTGTCTCACATTTGAAGGTTAGTGAACGACAGGAGACTATAAATATGTGAACTCTCTAAGTGGCTTGCGAAAAGTATTGAATGAATTTTAAGTATTCCATACAAATTTTGACTTTGATTTTTCTTTATGTGAATTTAAGGTATTTCATTACATAATGTTTTTTCTTTTATGTAATTCATCTACAATATTGTTTACTTAAATTTGAAGTCATTTTATGGTTGGTTTAGTATAATAATGAGATTGAGATTGAGTTTGTTTAATTGCATCTACGATATTGAAATGAGGGCTAACAACACAGCTTAATAAAGACCTTAGATCATTTTTTCTATTATTCACAATAATGTCTAAGTTTACTTTTTGTTTATACCGACCTTTTTGTTCCTGAATATCCATACTTTAGAGGTGTGAAGAGATAAACAAACTTAGATTTATCGATGTCTCCATACGCGCCGTCGTTTGTCTGTTTGTTTTAATTTTTTTATTATTTAAATGAAAAGTTGAAATTTTTTTTATGCTTTGAGCAATGTAGGCATAGTGAAGCGTGAGGTGTTGATGTGTGAGACCTTGAGGTGTTGAGGCATTGAGGCATGTTACACTATAACGTGACTGTTAAAGCATTACATTTTGACTGAACCGTTGAGGCTTTACAGTTCTAGGCCATTACTGCCCTTATGACTATTAAAGCATTACAAAATTCTATCATTATATACTTCTCATTTCACGGCATCTGAAATATACTTATCTTTCAAATCTCTTTAAAAAAATTTTCTCTCTATTTCTATTTTTCGAGCAAAGTCATTCAGAGTGTGTTAGTTTTGCAGTCGATTTTGATGTTGCTTTGATTAAGTTTTCAGGCTGTTTTATCTTGAAAATGACATGACAATACCAAACTATTTGCACTCTGAGCAGAACTAGAAAACGTCTTGAAGAGAGCATGATTTATGACTCGTTATTTTATCTAATAAGTTTCTATTTTGCAGTTAGGCATTCAATCTAGGCGTCCACACCAAGTGACCAAGCACCAAGCTTCATATGATCTAGGCGTCCAAATTTTGAGGGGCCTAATTGTTTCTTCCACCACATGCTTCACTGCAGCCTGCAGTACTTGCATCAACAAAACCCCCGTTCATTCTCTCTCTTGATGGAAAAAATAGACACGTGCAATAAAATATAAATCAAAATTTACTATAATTGTATTAAATTAACATTTAAAGTCTTATTTAATTAAATTAGGATTTTGAGGAAATCACCTTCGTAACTCTGCAATTGCTCGATTCTCTACTCGAACATGAACTCGAACCACCACTAATGTTGATTCGCTATTCTCCAGACTTAGAATCTAGTTGTGGGACCCAATGGGTGAAGAATTTGAGAGAGATTAAAATTTGGAGGAATGTGTAGAGATTTTTTTGGGAAATAATACTTTGATGAATAATTTTTTAAAGTAATAAAATTGGCTAAAAGTTTTTCAACATTTAAAAAACAACCAATAGACAAATTACACCTCACATTTCATTAACTCGTAATGGGCTTGGTGTCATCACGATAAGCTTGCACTTAGCCCACTAGTGAGTTAGTGAAATTATGCAATAATGCACTAACTTTTATTTCTTAAGTTTCATTAATCACTGTTGAAAAAATTCAAATTTTTTAAAAAATTGAAATAAAATTGAAATAAAATTGAAATATATAGCCTAAAGAGGATGTTTTATATAAAAATCTTCAAAACGGGTGTTGTCTTAAAACTTCATATATACATACATACATAGGTATATAGTGTATATATATAGAAGTTGAGAAAAGTAAACAAGATATATTCAACTTATATTATTGTTTTATGGATATGAATATTAAATGTCTAAAATTTGAATGTATAAGATAATTAATGTCTATATTTTGCAAAATAATTTATCTTAAAGTTAAATAGAATGTGTTTAATTTACTAATTTACATATTCAACCCAAAACTAAATAATTATTTAATGAAATAAAAGAGAACAAATAATATAGTCATAAATTAGATAAATATTGTTAATTAAATATGAATTATTTTATTTTTAATAATAAAGAATAATTTAATAAATATAATTTAGTTAAAATACTGATAATTAATTAAGCAAATCATATTAAATAGTTTTAAACATAAAATATCAAGAATAGATTATTAGTTAAAAATTTATTAAAGTATAAATAAAATATTTATATTCAATAATTAATTAAAATTAATAATGATTAATTAATATTATAATTAGGGATGAATATTCAAACAGAACATTAAGAAACCTATGCATGTGGGTTTTAATGTTCCGGGATAATAGTATTCTAGATTTTAAAATTTGAAAGCATGTGAAACAAACAAAGATAATTAATTCCATAGCAATTCCTGTAAAACAAACGAAGCCCTAAAGAATTTTCTTCAATGTGAGGTTTGATTCAATTATAATTTATAGCACAAACAACCCTTGAGGTTTGAAATTTATTTCAAAACTTGTGATTATAAAGGAGGAAAGTTACATTATTGTCTCATATCACTGTTTACAGAGCCATTAAAGAATTCATAAAATTTCATTACAGAGCTCTGCTACAAAGCTTTTCCACAAAGAAAAGCTAAAGAATGTTTAGAAACAGATGAATAAATCATGCTACTATCTATTTTACAAACCCAAATATGTACAAGTTCTCATGATCTAAACAGAGCAAGTATAATTTTTCATGGAATGGAAGACTTCAAGGTTAGAAAGGACCTTGAAACATTAGATTCGAGGGTATCTCCTTCTCGGTCTTTGATTTTCAACTTCATTCATCCAATCATTTAGCCGTAATAGCCCCTTGTAACCATACAAGGATATCACGACCACAGCGATCAAGACAATGATTATTAGAAGAATATACTTCAAGGCAGCAAAGAATTTCTGTACACAAGGATTTCCAGTTGAACCAAGTAAGAAACAAACTACAGATGTTGCTCGTTTTGTCCAGAACTAGGTCAAAGAGAGAGTACCTGTAGTCTTGAGATCTGCTTAACTTGTTGAGCTGAGTTGCGCTTTCTTTTTCGTTTTGATGCTTGCTTCTTGGTGTCAAGCTCCTTCACCTTTAATTCAAGTAATTGATTGTATTGGAATTGGAATTAGTAATGGGCCATTGCATTTACTTAATACTAAAAAAATAAATAAATCTATACTAAAAGTAAAACCATCGAGCTTTTATTATTTCAACGGTTCACTGCGTGGATTCTT
>JBBPDI010000015.1:2503614-2514774 GCA_037974545.1 Cucumis variabilis | reverse complement strand
TGTGTGTTGCTGTGTTTCCTCTCACTTGAAGTCTACGTTTTCGTGTTGGGCCTTTTAGGTGGGTCAATATTACACTGAATAATCACTATTTTGCCCTTCTCTTTTTATTGCACAAAAGGACCTTACTTCTCTATATTTTGCAAAAATGCCCCTTTGTATTCTGGGAATTTTGTTTCTTTCTCTCCCATTTGAAAACGATACAAAGATTCTTTTAAAACTTACCTTTTTAACTCTAAAGCTCTGAAGAAAATGTAAGTTTGTAATTTTTTAGTCCTTTTCAAAATGTATTTTTAAGTTTATAATTCTTCTAAACTAATTATATGATATTTGAGGTAGAAAAATAAGTTTTTTCTAAAAATCTTATTCCTCCAAAATAATAATTATTTTTAAAAGAAAAATTTCTAAGACCTTTTAAATATATGTTTAAAAAATTGAATTCAAGGACCCTAAACACACATTCATTCAAATCAAAATTGGGAAGTAAAAGGTTAATTGTGTGGAAGATGGATAGTTAGGGGATTTTGTGTTGTTGGGTTTGGGAGTGGTGTGGACTATGGAGTAATGATTTGTTTTTGCTTACGAGTCCTTCTAACATCTCATCTTTTGAAAAGGAAGGGTTTTAAAATTAGACCCTACTCCATTAACCGCCTTTTTAAGTCTCACCTTTTTTTTTTAATTTCTTTTCATATAATATGCAATAAGATATTAATGGTTTTGAATAAGATATTGCTAATTTCTTCACCTAATTTGTATTACATTTTAAAATCTTCTCTCCATAGTTTACCGTTGAAAGATAATATATATAAACTTTTTAAAAAATAAAAAAAAAATTAACAAAATATTTACATTCCATAAAAAAAATCTTTATAAAATATCTTAACTCAACAAGTACATTTTTTTTAGGTCTAAATCCTTATTTATTGTATTTCAAGGACTTATTGTATTTCAAGGACTTGTTATCTTAGTAATAGTCAATGGTTATTATAATATGTGAGTTAATATAGTCTTTAGGTTATAAGAATTTGTGTATTGGTTGTAGGCTATTTTAGTCACTTTTGTAATATGTGTAGGAAATAGTAAATACGATAACAAAAAGAGAAAAAGACGATGTATATAAAATAGTAAACATTGTAACAAATAGTTATTTGAAATAATAATATTGTAGATAATGATGGATGAAAATACCAACAATTACAATTCGAGCCCCAAATAGTGAGTGCCCACCAACTCAAAGTTGGGGGCCTAAATCCTTTTCGGTTTAGAGAAATATTAGACAAACCTTTTTAAATTTAACAAGTGTATATATTACTTAATATAGTAAACATGTATAATTGTGTTAAAAATGTAATTTTGGGTTTGTATTTTGATTTTTGTTTCATTTTAGTTTATATACTTTCAAATGTTTTAAAAACAAAAATACATATTCCTAGAAGAAGTATTGACTAACTATGTGTCAACAACCACTTTATTAGATAAAATTATTGGACATAACGTATCTATAGGTGATTTCTTAAATATGTCTTCAAATTTTAACCATATGAATACGATATGAGCAAAGAAACTTTTTTGTGTTAGTCTGTGTACTTCTGATCATTTCTAAAAGGGGAATTTTTAAAAATAGTAGATTTTACGAAATATTTACAACCTATAGCAAATTCTATCACCGATAGTCATTGATATGCTATAGTGATAGAAGACTATCAGTGATAGAATCTAAAATTTTGCTATAATTTGTAAATATTTTAATTTATTTTGCTATTTTAAAAAATGCCCCTAAAACTAGTTTTTATTATTAGTTTGAAGTTTTCTAACCAAATTTGAGGAAAATAATGATAATTTTCACCTTGGAAGAAGATATTAATTTCCATAAGTTGTTAAAACTTACAAAAATATGTTAATGAATAGTAAAGAGCACAGTCTAAGAACTAAATTTAAACCTTCGAAATTATTAAACTAAAACAGAAGATAAGACTTGAGCAAAATTTAAATAGTATTTTAATTAAATAGCTTTTTTCTAATTTTTTTTTTGGAATTTCTTTCACAATATCTTACCACTCCTCGGTTAGTGGTTAACTATACATGGTATCGCTTAAATGATAGATATTTATGTTAAAGTTAACATAGCTTAATTGACATAATAATATGTTGCTGATAAATTTCGAGTTTGTGCTTCAAATCCACCTACCTCGTACATTCTTTTAATCGAATTAAGGTATATATTTTATGTTACTTTATTTTGACCGTGTTTAAATACAATTGAATCAACCAAATAGTCTCAAGATAAATATATTTTATATTATTTAATTAACCAAATTTTAATTTATTTTAATAGTTTTTTTAGGAAAATTTTTAAAAATAGTAAATTTTACAAAATATTTACAACTTGTAGTAAATTCTATTATTGATAATCATTGATATGCTATAGTAATAGAAGATTGTGATTAATAGTTACTAAAATTTTGGTATAGCTTGTAAACATTTTAATTTATTTTATTATTTTTTAAAATACTATTTATTTTTTTAAGTATTTTGATTTAATATTGAAATTGGAACTTTTATTTTGTCTCAATTTAAATGGCGTATGATTTTGTCATTAGTATGTGATAATATGATTCATTATTTTTTATTATTATTATTAAAAAAAGAGCAAACCGACCGAACAAAATAAAAAAAAATGAAAATATAATATTTTAGAAGAATTATTATCCAAATATTCATACTTTATTAATAAACAAACGAAAAGGTCAAGAAGAATAGCATTATATTTGATGTTGCCTACACATTATGCATAGATGTGATATTTATCCAAAACGACCTGAGTTATTTTCCCGATAAAACACACACTTTTAGTTTCATCCGTTACTTTTACTTAATATATGTGTGGTTCTATTTCTACGAATAATTGACGGCTAAATTTTGTTATAAATAATAATTTAAGTTATTCTAATATTTTCCTATCTTATAATATTTTTTTTCTTTTTTATAAATATTTCAAAATTATTATTGAATATCAACATGTGTTTAGCTTAACTTACATCTACATGTTCTCAAACATAAAAGGTTTTGGCTTTATATCCCTCCAATCCAAGTTTTACTTACTTTTTTTCAACAATTTGATTTTTAAGAAATTTATTCCAAGTATTAGAAGTAGGGTTTTACCCCTCCATCATTAACTCCCTTAAGCCTCTTTGTCTTCTTTGTCGTTCTTCTCTCATCTTCTCGTCTCCAAGTCGTCCAACCAACACAATTGATTACGGTTGTTGTGGTCGTCGGTTGCTATTTGCTCCTCCGTAAGTCTCTCTCTCTCAACTCCAATCAATGGTTGCTATGGTCGCTGTTGTCATTTCTCCTTTGCAATTAAGATTCTCTCTCTAAACTCCAATTTCGGTCGTTGTTACCATCTTGCAAGGATTTAATATACTGGATGATTTTGTATAAAAGTATACATAGGGTGTTTTAAAGAAGAAGAAAAGGGGTAAAACACAAAGGATCTAGAGATAAAGAGACTGAAGTTGAGTTTATGATAGCATTGTTGGTTCGATTCCCAATTGATGATCTGCCTTGAGGAGAAGATTAAAGCTAGGTGAAGAACAATTTGGGTAAAAAAAGAGCAGAACAATTACGTCCCTATTAGAAATTCCTATTAGGATTCCCAATCATTGTTGTATGTCAAAGATATAGTTGTCATTTGTTTTGATGTAAACTACGACAGTATTTTCTTTCTAATTTCCACGTCAATGATTGCATGTTATTAGGTACGTTGTGATTTCTTTTCGATTGTTTTTTATTTTTTATTTTTCATGTTATTTTCTTTAGATATCATATATTAAACTTACACTTAGAGTTTTATACTCTGTGGTTTTTGTTTGATTGTCATGTGATTTTCATTAGATATTTTGAAATACATTATAATTTCTATTTGATTGTCATGTGCGATTGATACCTTATTTTATGATTTCAATTAAAAACTATCAATTATGTGAAGAAAAAAAAATAAAGTGATTATATGACAATCAAAAGTTAATCAAATGACGGATTAATTGGCATCAATAAAAGGTTTTCATATGGTAATCAAATGACCATAAGAATTACTATCTATTATACTAAGAATTAGGCACGATGAATTCCCTTTTTATTTAATATATAGTTAGCAAACATGAAGGTTTGATACTTAAAAAACATAAATTTTCAAGTCAAACCTTGAGAATTGTGATACAACATTTTTAAATTTTATTTTAAAAAACCTAAATTTTATTTTAACAAATATAATAAAAATTTTAGTTTATAAGTGGTAAACGATTATATGTGTCTAGCAGTGTAGATAATAGTCTATCGCACTATATTCATAATAGATGGTGAAATTTTGCTATATTTATAAATATTTTAGGTTTCGTTTGGTAATCATTTTATTTTTTGTTTTTAAAAATTAAGTTTATAAATATTATTTTTTCCTCCAACTTCATTTTCTTTTTTGTTTACCTTTTATTGCCTATTTAAAAAATCAAGCTAAAATTTGAGAACTAAAAGAAAAAGCAACTTTAAAAGGGTGTTTTTTTTAAAAAAATAATAATAATAACTATTGTTCTTAACAAATATGCAAATTATTGTAAAAAATAAAAAAGAAATAAGCTTAGTTTTTAAAAACAAGAAATAAAAAACCTCTTGTTCGGTAATCATTTTATTTTTTAAAAATTAAGTCTATAAATACTACTTTATATCGAATTTTTTTTCTTTGTTAGCTATATTTTACTTATTGGTTTAAAGATCAAACAAAAAAAAAAATTTAAAAATAAAAGATCTTTAAACAAAATTGTTTACAATTTTTTTTTAATTATCCACGAGAATTTCTGACTGAAATATTTGGTAAAGGTAAGGGGTAATTTTCAGTTTATATAATCATAATAAGAAGTGAGTGAGATTTTATTGTAAAAATCTAAAAGATATAAAGCTTTGTCGTTATGTTAATCTATTTTCACATAAAATGGAAATGAGAAAAGCAAAATAGCCCAGCCAGTTACTCACCGCCACCTGGCTACTACTTTCCCCAAAATTTTGCTTTTCTTTAAAAGGCATTCTTTTTTAGTCCAATTTTTACAATAAAACAAATTCAGAAGAAAGGAATGTGAACTTTGGAATTACTAATTTACATTATCCCCTTTTTTTGGTAGTTTCCAATTTTCTTTTGATGATAGAGTTGGTAATGTAGGAAAATGATCTATAATGTCACATGCTCTTACAAACACACTTATAAACCTAATTACATTTGAAATGTCGATGTCAATTTTACAAAAGAAAAAAGAAAAAAAATATATATAGTAAATAAACATTTTATTACTTTTAAATAAGTGAACATGTCTATTATTTGTATTAGTGACATTTTGATGTTGATTTTTTGTGTTTGATTGATTTTTCTACGATATACTAGAAATATATCAATTCATTGAACTTCATGGAAATGTGAAAATATTGACATGTCGATAAAAATTTAATACTATAGTATGTTTATCTATATGTGTCCTTTTGATAATACATATAAGAAATATCTATTTTAAAAAATTTAAAAAAAAAGTGTCATTTGATAGTTTGTGATTAACACTCTTAAAAGGAGTGCAAGCACGAGATGCATGTAAAATAAATACAATTGTAGATGAGGGACCTAATCAAACAAAATCAATACTATTACACATCTCATATAGCTATTTGATATATCTACCATCAATTTCTAATCTTCCATATTCTCAAGAGCCTTAGGTGCAGTTGCATGTGTCAAATTGTTAACGCTTTGATTGCACCATTTGGAGAGCGATACAAAAAAGGGGTGAGATAGTGGACTATTTTGACCTTTAAATTGAGATATGATGTCTATGTTCGAAGAGTTCAGATATTTGGAAACTTCATAGGTCTGTATTTGGAGTGCAGGGTTGTTTTGTTTGAATTCATATGTTTGTGTTTGGTATGCAAACTTAGTTCATATATTAGTGGTGTCTAATGCAATTCTTTAAATTTTAAATTATAATATGATTTTTATACCTACTTTTATTTTTTAAACTTTTTTTTCAATAATTCTAACTATGTTTGCTTGAATAAAATATGAATTGAATTTTTTTTCTCCTTTTGATAATGAACTACAATTAATTCACTACATTTTCTGAAATTAATATGGATAAAATAAAGTGTAAAACAAAAGAAAATTCAAAACTTTTTTTTCCTAATTTCTATCATGAATAAATTACTCCGTTTTAGTTTTCTTCCCATTATTACTTCGTATTTTTCCTCCCTCATGATTTATTTTAAATGAATCTCCCCTATCATCGTAGCAATCAATGAAATGCCACCACATTTTTTCAACAATTCTACATTTGATTTCTTCAAATTTGGAGAATCATCTATTTCCATTTTCACTAATTGTTGTTTTTCTGTTATTTGTTGTTTTTGTTTGTTTTTTTGTTCCTGCATTCAATCCATACTTTTTCAAATCCTTAACTCTCATATGATATGTAAGAGGGAATTTTTAAAAATAGTAGATTTTACAAAATATTTACAACCTATAGCAAATTCTATCACTGATAGTCATTGATATGTTATAGTGATAGAAGACTATCAATGATAGAATCCAAATTTTGCTATAGCTTGTAAACATTTTAATTTATTTTGCTATTTTTAAAAATACCCCATATGTAAATGCAATTAAATAAAAATATAATGGTGTGTATATATATGGCCAACAAAAAATCAATTTCATGCCTACAAAAAAATATTGGATTGTTGTTGAAGTTGAGAGATAGAGGTGGTCATTGCTCTTCTTGGTTGCCTAGGATAAATGTTGGTATTGATCATTAGAGGTGGTTCTCACTTGTCATTGAAGTTGATTATCAAAGGTGATTTTATTGGAGCCTGAAGTTGAAGGTGGTTGTTGAAGTTAATTATTAAAGGTAGTTTTCACCCAAGTTTGTAGTTGTAGGTGGTTGTCGGAGGTAGAAATTGGTTGTACAAAGGCAATCTTGAAGTTTCGCAAGAGTTTGTTGTCGAAGCCTATAATCCATATCGCGAAGTTGGTGATCAAAGTTGATTTTTGTTGGTGTTTGTTATTGAAAATGGTTATCAAAGCTCAAAATTGGCTGTCGGAGTTGGTCATATAAAGGTGGTTGTCGGAGGTGGCACCAAAGTTTGTCATCAGAGGTGGTTGTCAGAATCCAAAATCGATCATCAAAGTCAGACATGTGAAAGTAGTCGTCAAAGTTGGTTCTTGAAGTGTGGCAATGGTAATCGTCAATGGTGGTTGATGGATGAACTATTGGAAACATTAGGGAGTAGGGATGAGAGTTTGTCATACTCCATCTTGGAGCCCCTCTTTACTAGGCCCGAGATGGTGGCGCGAAGCTGATATTATTCTCCTTCTAACGATACCTGTTGACTCTACTTAACCTGAATGTAAACTATCTCTTTTAAAACATATAAACTCAGAAAACATCTAAAACCTTAAAATATAAGATTTCATAGCAACTTTAAAAGGGCATCCAACTAATGGACAATCTATTTACTCAAGTCTTATGTAGACGTAAATGAAACAACAACATAAATCTATAGCTTTACAAATTAAACTCAGATCAAGTAGTTCTTACTAGTCTATTACAGTCACAATAACTAAATTCAATACTAATATTACTTATAGACCATCATGCACAAAATGGAATGAGTCGTACTAAAAATTTTTAAATCCAACTTCTAGTAGAGTAGGCAGATTTCTGTTAAGTGCCAAAATTGCGATCTCTACCTGTAAGAAAAATAAAACATTGAAGGGTGAGCTATAAAGCTCCGCAAGTGACAACTTTTAAAACAAAACATGCTTAGAAAAAGAATTACACAAACACTTATAAAGAAGTCTTTACATGACACTTTCTCTAGGCAAGTACTTCTAGCAAAGCAACTCATGACTTAGTATCAATTAGCATGACATTACTATGTTGTGGTAGGACATGTCCAATACCCCCAACGTCTTCCTTTCTAACTTTAACTCTATGGTGTAGAGGGCATGCCCAATACTCCCATCGTTTCGACGCTCATGACAACATCATTGTCTCATTGAGTACAGTCAACATCGACAATAGAATAATCTTCTCCGTACACATAATATCATCATAGTCTCAGTCATGCATCTAGTATCAATCTTAGAAATATAAGAACATTTAATCATGTTTTGCTTTTAAGTATACTTTCTTAAATCTTAACTTAGCTTAACTTGTACTTAGCTACTAAAACTCTTTAATTTGATGTTGTTTTTGCATCATGCTTACTTAAACATATCTTTAACTTATATATTTTCATAAATTCAACATTCAAATATTTTTGCTCAGAAATCTCATGTTCAAAAGAACATGTTCAACTCAAATGCTTTAAACCTTAGGTCATGCATGATTATTTATAATCTCATCAAACTCTTTCTAAACTTGAAACTCATGCTTTGTAATCCATTAATAACTCAAGAATAATTCAAATACTTTAACTCAAAGCATACTATAAATATAACTTAATAAAACAAGTTTAGAAATTCATTTTTGTCACTCACAAACTTTTGGCTAGTTTCTCAAGCTATAGATTGCCATATTTCTTCTTAACTTGAAAATAACAAGAAATTCAAGTAAATTCCTTGGCTTTGAAACTAAACAAACTTCCTTAGCTTCTTCTCTTCCCTTTCTTCTACTTAAGAGAAATCCATTTTTAGTTAACCTTGTTCTCTTTGAAGTATTAGTAGTCTTAGCTTGCTCAAAACCATTTCTACAAAGTTTACTTTTAACTCAAATGAGCTCTTGTACATATTAGACATCTAAATCAAACAACCATTTTCTAGCAAACCTTGCTCTCAAGCTTCTTAAACATAAAAAAAGAAAGATTGAACTTACTTGGTATTGTTGCACTTTGCCCAAAAGGAGTGATGCGCTGAGAAGCCTTAATGCGTAGACTGAATCCTAGGTACGCGTGCTTCTTCGCCTTGAATTTTGCTTGGTGAAACTTGTATTTTGCCTTGTCTATACACTTAATGCCTCACCTTGTGTATGATCAGCTCACAGCAACTTGTCACGTATTAATCAGTTCGCTTAATGGTTATATCGCCTGGTCAAAATGCCTTTTGTCAATACGTCTACTGCAAAATGGAAATTAGTTGTAAAAGAAGGTTGAGTCGTGAACCTCGCTTTCTTTAAGACGTTTTGCAACTCTAATCTTTTGTGCAAACAAATTTCAAATGTCTCGTCATCCTCAGGATAAAACAGTTGTGTTCTTCAGTTGGTTTTATATAGAAACCAATCGAAATCTCAACACTCAAATAGACATTATATGCTTGAAAGACTTCACGAAGAAATTTTTTAAAGAAAGCTTTTTCTCTTTCGGTTTTTCTCATGCCCAAAATGAGGAATGAAATGGGTTATATAGTGAGAAGACAAAAGAGAGCCGTTGGTAATTAAATATGAAGATTTAATTATAGAAACATTTGTAGTTAATGGGAAGATTTTATGTTGAGAATTAAATGTAAAATGATAATAAAATGTTTGAATCGTTAATTATGTAATAAAGATCATGTCATTTATTATATCTCATCTTGTCTGACCATCTCGCCTAGAATGTTAACGTATGCGATGAGGTATTCTAGCATTTCATATAGTTAAAATTATCGTATAGTCATGATCAATATCACATAATTCACAAAATTTCGATAACTCTATCGTGTAAGACTCTTATCGCATAACTTGGTCCTTATTGAATATCATAGCATATTCCGTAGTGTTATTGCGTATAGAATTTTACATTCAACATTGGGCTTAGACTTCAAACTCTAACTACCCATCTTCAGCTCAAACTTTCCAAAAAAACTCCCTACTTTTAAGCAACAAGGAGAAAACAAAAAATCTGATGTTTCCCCAACTTTTCTTGTTTTTCTTCAGCTCATCGAACTCAAACCCTCAAGAAACTTCAATCTCTTCGCAAGCTTCTCTTTCTCAAGCTCACTTTCTCTTCTCTCTCTTCTCTCTTTCAATCTCTTCTCTTCTCTCTCAAGCTTATAACAATCACGTCCAACTTATGCTAAAACCCCCAGATGAAAATCTTTTCGAAAACCCTATCTAGTACATGCACGTTTAAGTGATCCCGGTTGAGAACAGTATGAGATCCTCCATGTTCTTCCGCTTTTCTTAGTTGAACATGTTAGAGTTATGCCTGAGTTTCCTTTAAATTGTTTCTTTTTCTGCTTTTAGTCTCGATCGAAAACGATCTCAAGAATCTATCTCCAAAAATTTCTGTCCTTCATCTTAACTGACAAACATTGAGATATTCGTGCCTTAGCTCAGAATTGACCTTTTATCTCAAATCTCACCCAGGATCACATAAGGTTGCCCAAGATTTCTTACTCAAACACGTTTTGTCTTTTCTCTCGGTCGAGCAAGACCTAGTCTCAATATCTTTGTCCGGAGATACCATCTTTGAGGTACTTGCTTTTCTTTGCTAAACTTCAGGATGTCGTCCTGAGTTGCTTGACTTGGTCCGAAAATCTTTGGACAAACTTTTAGCCTTTCTCAACAATTAGCAAGCAAATGAGATAGAAGATGCAGGTATTATAGAGTTGGAGTGAGTTAGTATAATATACGGCCAACTCAATCCCACGAACATATAAAATTGGTGGGTCAAACAATGAATTGGTATATTATATCAACTCAACTCATCTCATGTTGGTATGCCAAACACTCTCTTTAACTTCTTCAATTCTAGACCAACTTTGATTGTGGTGGGTTTTCTTTTATGGCATAAACTATATGAATGAATGTGTATTGACTCAAATTGAAAATCTTGCATCCTACCATGTTCTATCCATTAGTCTAATTTGTATGTTTTGGAGAATTCAATTTTTGTCAATTGTACGTGTGTGAAGTTGCTATTTGTTAGCTGTATGTATAATATACAGATTTGAAACTGGTTGTTGTATCTAGTTATGATAATGCAAAGTTATTCTAATTTGGAGTTGTTGGTTTGTGTGGTTGTACTACAAACTTTATGGGAAATTGCCAAAAATAGGCTAAAAATGGGGTAGAAAATAAAAAATAGGATTGGTTTTGAAAAAGTTGAGATTTAGGACAAATCTGGAGTGAAATGTCCAAAATACCCCCATATAAC
>JBBPDI010000015.1:2451801-2465606 GCA_037974545.1 Cucumis variabilis | reverse complement strand
TTTGGTGTAATAAAGAAACAAAGTTGGAAGGAGATGGTGATGTGTAAGGAATTGTATACACCAAAAGAGGAGACATACATTTTGCTTGGTGATGGGTTCTTTTCTTTGTATCAATGTGGGAGCGACCCTAAATCCATGTGTAATGTCTCTCTTATTCATCACCTTTTTTCAAGTCCGCTAATTTGGATATAGTTTAATCGATAAGTTATCCATTACATTCATCAAATTTGAAGGTCGTCTAATCTTTCACACCTCTTTTTTATTTAATTTAATGCATTAACTACAATGTTGAAATTTGTATAATGAGTTTTGGTTATGTAATACGGTAAGTTATTTATCAGTGGTTCGATTACTCATCCCACATATTGTCAAAAAAACAAAATTATAGCACTCTAATGAGGATGGACGTAGTTCAACTAGCATAAAGTGTATATCATATATCAAAATGTTTGAGGTTTGAATCTCTCAAGTCCATATTGAACTTTAAAAAAAATTATAAAAATATTTAACTTTGTAACCATACTCATTTAGCTAGCTACTTTATATGTAGATAATTTGAAATAAAGTTGAAAATGTATAGTTTTTTTAAGATAAGACATTAATACTTTTTCTAAAGTTGAAGGTTATATTTCTCAAGCTCACGATAGTATTCTAATTATTGTATATTTTTTTGTAGACATGTATTCAATTAATGACTCTTTTTCGTTGATAACACATTATGATTCAACTAATGGAATATGAATGGTTTAAAAATTATAAGGAGAAAGAAATGTAAATCTATGGTTCTAAACAGAAGTATAAATGCCTTAATTGGATTAGTTTACAATGAGAAAAAAAAAATTCAAAACTACACTTTGGAAGAGACTACTGATTAATGTCATTATTCTTATAGAGTAATACTGAACTGTCAAACAAAAGATTTGGTTTTTTGAAGTTATAAAAAGCATAATAAATTAAAAGATGTGATATTTCAACATTATTATGAAATTGGGAAGCTTGATTTGTACTCTCAATTTGAAAACGAAACAAAGTCATGTGATTAAAATTTGATAAAATAATGATAATAATAATTATTATACCTTAAAATTTTAAGAATAATAACAAAATATATAGCAATATTTTTTTAAAAAATGTAAATATAACAAAATATATATATACTTTTGTTGTTGATAGACTACGATAAATTTTGTTATATTTATAACTTTTTTAAATGTTGTATATATTAATATTTTGAATCTAATTGTTATATTAAAAAATGAATTATATTTATAACATGACATATTGTATTTATAAACAACATCATTCTGCTTTTTAAAATATAAAATCCAAATTCTAAGTAGAATAAAGAAACATAAAAAAATTGTTTTTAAAATTTACACTGCTCTTCTCACAAAATTCAAAAATAGTTTTCATAGACAAAATTTGAATTGCAAAACACATATCTGTAAATTCAGTCAATTTAAAAATATAAAACATGGTGTAGATTATATTTTCTATCCAACAGAACAGATCCTAGAATTTGGTGAACTAACTCCTTTTTTCACTATTAAAAAAAAGTTCAATTTGTTTGATTTAAGTGATTTGTATTGGCATCTTTGATTTGCCTTTCTCCCCCTTTTTCTTTAATTTAAATATCTGTTTTCTCCTCTATTTTAACTTTTAGCAGTACAAATTTTCAAAACAAATTGTTTGATAAAGAATTGAAGAAAGATTGCATAATACCTAACTAAAGATTATATTACAATGTATCAATTAATTGAATCCATGGTTGTGTAATTAATATTTCAAAGTTAAATGGTCTCAAGCAATCAAATATAAAGGTAAAGGGAAAGTATTGATTTTATTTTTCTTAAACTCATTTGATCATCATCTCTCAGATGGGAGTGTTTGAATAATATAGGTGTCCATCGTGGTACTTGTCACAACACTTCCTATATCTATGTTTAGTGATAGGCTTTTTTTTTTTCTTTAAAGAGTTGTAGGGATGAGAATGAATAGGTTAATTCTTGAATGGGTCAAGTGTGAAGAGGCTTGACCTTGGTCGAGGAGACCAATTCGGGGTTTTGACACAAACTAGTCTCTTCTCAAGGACCAAATAAGTCGAAGCAAACTCCACTCATCAAATGGAGAGGGTGTCGGTATTATTTTAATCCTTAGTCGAAGTTGAGATAGAGCAAGCCAGTTTGGGCATTGATCCAAACTCCTCTTCCCACATGCTTAATTAGGCCCTATGTTGTGGTTTTCTTTACTTGATTTTTACTATTGCTCAAATATTCAGTAAACTTGATAGGAAGATTTTACCAATTCAAATTAGTAATCTTTGAATATGTAACACACTAATTCTCAATCACTAAAACTCCAAATCAATATATTTCAACTTTAAAGATTGAATTAGATATGGATTGCCTTAAGATCAAATATCTTCTTTACCCAAGATTCAAACACTCCACAAAGATAAGATGATCAATTTCACTTTTTTGGCATAGAACTCAAAATATTAATTGCAAATTCAGCACAAAGGCTAAAACTCAATTCATCACAATCTCACGAAAACAATTTAATAGTTAAAGCTTAATTAGCCTCCCAATAAAAACATTAATGCATTCTAAAAGACTAAATTACATCAAAATTATTAAATAAAATAGAGAATAAAATAAATTTTAATTAATAATTTGATGGTTGTCAAAAGCTCATGAAGTTGATTATGCCCTCCAATCTAAATCTACCCAATGATAGTGTTGGTTGGTGTTGTTTTAACTTTTTTTTTTTATTTTTTTTTTTTTGTCAAGAACTAAACAAACTTCTAATTTCAAGAGAAGTAAATAATATATTTATGTGATAGACCTATATTTATTTTGGTCGTATTTTACCATTTTAGCCTTGGAGCCAAACATTCCATGAGTGATCAAAAAAGAAAAAGAAAAAGAAAAGGCACTTTCTTCAAGATTCTATGATATTTCATCAGTTTTCCAACATATGGCACCTTCTCTCACAATCTCCATTGCTCTCTCCATCAATGATTATGTGTGCTCATTAACATATTTACATTCAAGAAGCTTTATGTTGAATCTTTAATTTCACTCTCATGAATTCCAAATGCTATAAAGATAAAGATAATTAATTAATTAATTAAATGAGGGAGTATGGACTAAAATCAAATTCAAAATTTTATTTTCTTTTTTCAACTTTATTCATTTTAGTAAAAAAAATGTTAATTTTAATAAATATAACAAAATACCAAAATATTTACTGTTCGTATAACAAAATAAAAAAATTCATGATATTTTCATAAATTTCAAGTTTGGAATCATTTAAACTTCTATGAGATCGTTTATACTAGATAGAATGGTACACGATCGTTTAGACTTGATACAAGAGCACAAAATCGTTTAGATTTGATACAAAATAATTTTTCATGCATTTGTCATTGATCAATCGTGGGATATTTTTGTTATTTTACATTATGGGCTTGTGAATTTTTTCTTTTTTTAAAATTATTTTATATGGTGTAAATATTATTGTGCTTTGTTCTATTTAAAAAAAAGTAAAATAATAATGTTGTCCACAAATTTTCACTGAAAATTAAAAAAAAAAATATGTACTTGAAGAAACAAAATAGTATGATTTTGTGTTTAAGAAGCTTTTGTTTTGGATTTTGTATATTTGGTAGCATCGAATTCTTAGATTACAATCTAATAGATTTTGCTTAGTTGATTTTATATTAATTCTTTGAATGAGATTAATGATTGCACACAATATTGTATTATTAATTGGATTTGTTTTGCCTCCTTCCCACAATACCAAAGGATCTCTCCTTGGAAAGCAAAAATAATAATTGATTATCCAAAGTTGATTTTCTTTCTTTTTTTTCTTTAATTAAGCCAAATATTATAAATATCATATACTAACATTTCATTGGTGACTTTATGGAAAAGAAAAACAATAATAGAAATCAAATGGTCTATGATATGAATATTTCATTTCATTTAATATATATTAGGGTATTACCACGTGTCTTGTACGTAAATACTTTTTTATTTTAAATTAACTTAATTTTTGTGTTAGACTACATATTCATCGTTGAGCAAATTTCACCATAGGCTAACAATGAGAATTGACAAAATATTACTAAGTATTGTTGAAAAATTTACCTATTATCTTAGTTTTACGTATTTGTTGAATTTTGAAATCTAAGAATATTCTATAATAGTTTTAATCAAATGGACATTTGAAAATTTTGCTTTTGTTTATAGTACGTTTTACATACTTTTTTTCTAATACTTGAAGGATAATGGTTTGAGTAGCTGTGTTTAACACATTTTATCCCTAATGTGATCGTGTTCATTTCAATTATGTTTTTTAAAAAAAAAAAAATCAAACATCGATTCTGTTAAACCACTCGTAATTAACTGAAAATGAAAATTGTGTTAAAGAACCAGTTTGGTGATGAGTGAGAAGCTCCTAACATGATAATTGGTGGTGAAGTGCTTTATATTGACATAAATATAAGGTTAGTTTAATTTATTGATTATTTAAAATTTGGTTATTCATTAAATTTTTTATAAAGAATGGTAATTTGTGGCAAAATTGCAAACTCTTCTTTATGAGATAGACAGTGTGATCGACATGATCAACATTCATCTGTGCACCTCATTTTATAAATATTTCAGTTCATTTTGCTATATTTGAAATCAACCGTTAAATAAAATGACATTTACAATCCTCTAAGCATTAAAAGGATAATTTAGTCCTAAAATAATTGTTTTGACTTCTACCAAATCGTACCTGAATCAAGAAAAACAAAGCTAAATAACACCAAGTCAGCATTACCGCTAAGAATGCTAAAGAAGCTAAGCTATTTAGTTAGGAGAAATGTAAAAAAAAAAAAAAAAAGAGTAGAGTTTATCGAAAAAAGAGAAGATTGCAACTTAACAAATAAAATTTACATATATATAGAACACTCATGAAAGAAGTACAATATATCCACAATTTCTCGAAATTTTCAAGAAACATGTATATAATCCTCGCAATAATACTGGATGGAGATGGAGAACAATTTCTCTGGCTAATGTTGATTAATTGCTCTAAGATGATCTCATTCCTTTGATCCATTTACATTTGGTTTGCCTTCAATGATCCTCATGCCTCCTATACCATTCGACATTGTATTTATATATATGTGCATTTTATTAATAGTTGGAACTTGAATAGTTTATTGCAAATAATTTAATTGTGAGACCCGTGTTTGGAATAGAATGGTCAAAATTTTGACTAAGTAATAATTAGGCGTTTTGAGAAGAAGCTTGCGTTTTAAACTTTAATTTGTACTAGGATGAGGCGAGATAAAGGATTATCAAGCGTTTTGAATTTACCACGCAAAATGAAACCAGACAAGGAGATGTCTAATTTTGATTTGACAAGATTTAACATGTAAGATTAAGGATTAAGCATGGTTAAGTAAAATATTAAGCTTACAATGTAAAGTTATAATAGAAGCTGATAATTTAGAAGAAGCTCCAAGATGACTAATCTGGTTTGAGAATAGTATAAATAGAACTTAAAAGGATTAAGAAGTTGTGGAATTTCTAAGAATTCCTTCTAAGTGTTAGAAGAAGAGCTGAAGTTGGATGTTTGAACCAAAGAAAGATCAAGTCTTTGTGAGTGACTTTGAAATGTGTTTTGTACCTTAAAGCTTTCTTCTAAAACTTCATGTTGTTTTGTAGTCATGTTTTATAAATGAAAGTTTATGTTTAAAGAAAATTTTATATTGTTTAAGACGGATGTGGAATTGTGTTCAAATCATTAGTCTTTTAAAGATGTGTATCGTGCGGTACGACATCAATTCAATCGTAAATATGTTAAAAGGAAAAATTATAAAAAAAATCTGTGGTAGGACAATAGAATAAGGTTTTTATAACAAGGGGATGAAGTGTGAGGGGATGAAGGAAAGGACTAAGGAGGAGTATTATTGAAATAGAGATATATTAATGGGTAGTGGCCGGTGGGGAGAGTACCGACGTCGATGTTGGTACTCATATGAGTTTAAATGAACTATAATGTGTTTCCATTAAGGGATGAGGCTTTCATTTGTGGAAGAGTACAGAAAACACACCCACTCTCTTCCATTTTAAATGACTATTTATCTTCTTCTTCTTCTTCAATTATTTCTTCTTCTCTCCCTCTTAATTTCAACTTATTTATTGCGCTTTACTCCTTTCTTTTCCTTTTTAATTCCTAATCTCTACAACTTTTTTCCTTTTGACAAACGAAAGAATAGGAAAGGACATCCCATCTAAAAAAACAAAAACAAAAGCAAAAACCTTAAAAATTGCACAACCACTCGAGAGGCAAAGAGAACGTCCACGAACGAGAAGTTCACGAATGGGTTGCAAGCAACCTTATTTCAACTTCTAGAGACATAAGTCATATCCACAATATTGGTACTAGCTATCGACACAAGAGCTTCCTCATAAATGATGCCATGGATCGAAGTGTAGCAAAAGCCATAGTGTATAACTTTTTCACCATAGCCTCGACATATCCATTTCAAATCAAACATTCGAAAGCCACCCTCTCCAATGAATCTCAGTCCTTTAGGAAGAGTCATCATCTCTTCCGCTTCAACATTTAACGACCCAATTCCAAACAAAGACGCTTCCTTTGTCATCACGAATTACACTTATAATAAAGATTGAACAAGGATAAAATAGGTTCTTTTAAAGATATTTTAAAGTCTTTCAGGATTAAGAAGGTTTTAATATTGAGATCAATAAGAACTTTAAAGTCTTTGAAAACTTCAAATCCTTATTTCCCAAGTCTTCAAAACTTCATCACTTCGTTATTAGTACTTTCAACTTCCTCAAATAAAGGTGAGAAGACCTCTTTTTTTCATGGGCCTTACATTGGCTTGAGCCAAGTTGTTTCTTTTTTTTTAAGAAAAATTTAGAGTAGATTTTACCCCATCTCAAAATCTCAATAATTTTCTGATTAAGACTTCAACATTTTTAATAATCATTTCTCACATAGATTACAAGTAATATATATTTTCGATAATATATACCATAATTAACTTATATCACACTTATTATGAATCTTTATATTATATCAATTTATTAGATATGCAAATAAATTCTGATATATATTTTAGTCAAATTTGGTAGTAATATATTGAATATTTTTTACAAAAAGTAACGTATTTATCTTAATTGCACATTGAACAAAGGTTTTCTATCTACGATTTACTACTTTCGGTGTCTTTTACCATTTTTCCGTCCACTTTCTGTTGTATTTCACCCGATTTTCGTCCAACTTATATCTCACCGATCAATATTTATTTTGCGGTCATCTTCTATCCGGTGTCTTTCACCATTTTTCTGTTCACCTATCCGGTGAGTGCATATTTTTGTTTATTTATTCATTCAAGTTTTCAATAAAAAAAATTCCACTGTGAACGTTTCAACTATTAGTTTCATGCTATTAATTTTCTTTCTCGAATTGTGAAATATAGTATACATTATATAATGAACTTTTTCTTCTTTCTTAATTAAATACTAGTGTGCGGTTAATGAACTTATTTTTTAAATATAGTATACAATATATAATAAACTTCTTGTCACTTTCTTAGTATATACGATTGCATTATTAAAATGATTCTATGTTGTGCTTATTATGTACATTTTCATTTTTATAAGAATATATAAGCAGTGACACATATTTATTATATACCAGTGCATATTTCAAATATTGTTATTATATGATCATTATATACTCATGCATATTTGTAATAACACGTAAGTAGTTACTCGTATATTTGTATTATCTCTTGTTATATATGTCCAAAATTGTAGTATATTATGATTGTTTTTCAATAATTGTGACAACTACATTAGTTACAGTGTTTTCGAAATATTAGTAAATGAACATGTCTTTTCAAGACTTGAACAATAGTGTTCTATCCAAGTTATGTAGTTATATTGATATAGATAATATTGATATATACTTCTATTCCATCCCGTGCATATTTGTTTCATTATTATTGTATATCATTGAATATTTAAAACAATTTTGTGTTGTGACCTACAATAATATATAAGCAGTAACATATATAAATCTATTGTTTTTTGTCAGGTATGGCCAAAATTGTTGAATATATTATGATGGTTTCCTTCAACTAATTGTTTCATATTATTAATTTTCTTTCTTAAATTATTTAATATAGTATACAGTATATAATGAATTTCTTATCACTTTCTTATTTAATACTATTGTGTTGTTAATGAACTTCTTTTTAAGGTTTTTGGACTCTGGACCATTTATTTCTTTTTAGGATCAATGGTGCACCCTGTGAACGTAGAACATTAAAAATATCATATAGTTTACAGTATATATCATATATCATATATTATTGAGCATTAAGCATCACACACATAATATATAATTACAGACACATAATATTTCATATATGTTACAATATATATTAAATAAGATAATTTTCAGAATAGCAAAATTTATAAAATATTTACAACATATAGCAAATTCTATCCCTGATAGAAATTTTGTTATAGCTTGTAAATATTTTGATTTTTTTTTTCTATTTTTAAAAATGCCCCTATTAAATATCATTAAGCATTAAACATTAAACATCACATATAGAATATATCTTTAAACAACAGACACATAATATTTCATATATTATACAATATCCATAAAATATCGTTAGCAATACCTTTTCTTAATTATATTCATATAAATTTGTACTTTTACATAATGTAAATTTTGTTACAAAATTAAAATACAATGTAATGATGGAAACGGTAAACATGCACAGCGAAATTAGGATCAAAACTTTACTCTAATTGTAACTAAACAAGTTTAGTGATTAACATGCATAAAAAACCTAAAATAACAAATATAAGGTTAAAAGAAAAACCTCACCTTTGATGCTTTTCTTTTCTTGTAATCTCCTCACAAAATCGAAGCCGGGACTACCACTAGCGTTGATTCGCTATTCTTCGGACTTAGAATTGAGTTGTGGGACTCAAAAATGGTGGAGAAAATTAGAGAGAGATCATATATTTGGAAGAATCTAACCTTTTGGTTTTCCCTTTTCTTTTTCTTTTTGATTTTTTTGATGATAAGAGACCAAAATGAAAAGAGTTCTTGGTTTTTATTTTTGTTATTCTCAATTACAAAATTAATTTTTAATTTCAAATCCAAGAGTCATTTCACCTTTTGCATAAAACTTGTTTACAAACAAACTACATGCAAGAGCTTTCCCATCTCACCACTTGGCATTCTAAGTGGGATAGGTGTCTTGCATGTAATAAGTCACTTGCATATCACATGCAAATGATAAGCTTGTCAAATCTCAACAAGTGTTATTATTTAAATTAGTCTAAGGACAATATGGTAATTCAACATTTAAATCAAATTCAAAGTTTGACTTTTTCAAGTCCAAAGTCAACATTTTGACTTTTAACCATTTTATCCGTCTTGACTAATTTCAACCTTCCAAGCATGAATCCGTATTCATTTCTCCAAAATTTAAATCACATTTGAATATAAAGTCGGTCAAAGTTTTATTTTTCAAAGTCAAAAGTCAACATTTTGACTTTTTGCATCTTTGACCTTTTTCATCAATTTCGAGCTTCCAAATATGAATCTATATTCATATTAAAATCACATTTAAACATAAAGCTCTATTTTAAGTTATAACCAATGACTATATCAGATATATTTGTCAGTTTCTCTCTCTTTACCTAATTCGAACAATTTGAATTATTCCATCATAATGTTCTAAGTTGATTCCTTGTGAGCTAGCGGGGGAACCTAATGGACCTATAGATCATGGGCTCCAACGATTCGAGATTAACTGACTAAACTCTTTTAGACCGAGTTAATCAACCTTCGTTAACTAACGGGTCATTCCACTAAAGTTCCGTAGTTGCACTCCCCTCACTATAGATATATTTGTGTCCAGTGATATAACCATGATGAGTAAGTTAATCCTTTATAGGTTGTTCATAATCTCGGCTGGGTTAAAGTACCATTTTACTCTGAGATTATATCTTTTCTCCTTAAGTCCCACTATTGAACAATTGGTTTAAGGTCAAACCTTTAAACCGAACCCCTCTCTGGCCAATGAGAGGGTGAGGCTCCTTGTTCAAGACCTGGATTCAATCCTTAAGGGAATAACTTATCTACTAACCCTAGAGTGGGTAGGAGTGAATTTCGTTTTGCACCCTATGTTCCTAGCTATCCAACCGGTGTTACTGCTGAAATGGGAGGCTTATTGGACCAACGCCATTGAGCTGCCCTCACCTAAGAAAATCTAAGGATAATTCCGTGTGAACAGAAGTTTATAGTTAGCTCAGGATTAAGATCAAGCTACATGGATATCTATGAACGAAATAGTCGGCTTTAAAGTCAACAATGTTATAACCTAAAAATGACTATTTCTATGGTTCAAGTCTTATGTAAACTCTTTACATATGATACCCCCACTTCCATGTCTCTACATGAACAATTTAGGATTACATCGTTTGTACTAACTACAAAGCGGGCCGCATCCATAGTGTCCCCAGAATAAGGTGCCCGACCGTATTCGTATACTATAGACTATTCAGGCTATATACTCGAACTTGATCCACATTTATGTCTCTACATAAAGTTCAAGTTTACTATATATAATAGCCTCGGGTCCTTAATTTATTGGCTTTAAGATTATAGAATCAATAACGACTTTATTGAATGAAATATGATTACAAACTACGAGTTTTAGGACATAAATTCCAACATGTAAAATTTGTTATATAATATTATGTTAAGTATACAGAGGTATATCATGATCTATTTAAATCGAAAATAGTTTCGGTCACGATAAGATTTTATAAATTAACTTTCAATATAGGGAAAGCAATGCAAATTTGATTAAATATAATAAGTATTTATCAGAAATTATTAAATTACGAGAAATATATGTAAAATAATGCAAAACGAAATAAAGAATGAACGGAGAGAGACATTGGAAAGTGAGAGAGAGTTTGAATGGAGGGAATAATTTTTCAATAGAATCACCAAAAGAAAAATAATTAAAGGGTAATTTTGATTATAAAATTACTATAATAAAATTAATCGCCTACCATGTTTACCTAGAATATCTAATAAATGCAAATCTCTTAATCACGTGGGATGGTTCACTTTTTATATTTCATTTTTCTATTTTTTTAATATATTATTAATAATAAAGACGAGTAATTTGATTTTTTGGGCTCTACATCTCTGTAAAATTGAAGTCCATCAGAACATTTATGAAATATTTAGCAACATTGGGGTCAACTTGTTATAAGACACTCTTATTTAGGCTATAATAGTTAAAACCCATTTTTTTAAGAGTTGTCGAGAAGAATAGCAAATTATTAGTTTTACTTTTGAAAAATAGCAAAAATAATTTTAAATTATTAAAATAGCAAAACATAAAAATTTAAAAATAAATAAATTAAATAATCTCGTAAATGCTCCTACCCGATCTAAAAAATACAATTGTTTACCTAAATCTTAAATACACGGTAATTACAATAACATATGCTATATAAAAATTTTCTCCAAAAAACATAAAGATTAGAAAACTTGCCATTGATGGAAAGATCCACCTCAAGCCTGCAAAAAATAAAGAAAGTTTGAAAATTTATTTGTTCATCTTCTTACCAGTTTTCTCCCGAATCACATTTGTGTAATACCAAAAACGACAATGCACAAATCGAGCCAAAAGACAACATGCAAAGAAGAACTGAGTGTGGCTCGACGGCTCAGGTCGGGCTTGGACGGAGGCAAAGAGGCTCAAATCTGCGCATGCAAAATGGATGAGCTCGGGTGGAGAACAAAACGAAGAAGCTACGAGATCGAACTGAGCTAGGGACGACTTGATGGTCATACTCTGATACCTTATCTTTTTGGCGGAATAGCCTTGACTCTACTTCTCATTCCCACCTCATTGATTTTATTTGCTTGTTCCCTATCGGAAACGCCCTATTTCCTCTTCCTCTTTTTTCTATGAAGAACATCCGAAAATCATGTAGATCGATACGCCTTCCACAACAACCGCCACCGTCTTCATCATTGCTAAAAATCACATGCCTACTTTCTTCGCTATCGCTACTAATACACCACTCGCTTAATTATTCTCATTCTTCTAATTTCTATCCATTGAAAATCTATCTTCTTCGTTTTTTGCTTCCTTCTAATTTTATTATTACAGCAAGAACTTGTAAATCCATGAAAATCGAGTAAAAAAAATATTAGATATTAACGCTAGATTTCATCATAAAATCAAGCCTCTCCTCATCTCAATTTCGCTTGTTTTACTATATCATTACTCCATATAATCTTATTAAATTAGATAATAAGAAATTCTATCTCAAAACTATGTATTAATAAATATTTTATATTATATTATTTAATAAAATTTTCATAAATAGTTTGAAATATAAAGAATGTAAAATGGTTGAATTTATCTTTGCCAATTGATTTAAATAACAATAATCCAAAAATATAGTAGAAATTACCGCCATATTTTTAGGAGATGTTGATGCAATCTTCCCAACATGGAAATAGCATATTTAGTTAAGATTTAGGAAAGTTGAATGTTATTTTCAAATAATATATTCATGAATCTGTGATATTTTGTCTCTTTTTTTAACTTCATGTGAATCTTTACCTTATTAATATGATAATATGAATTAAATAGGAAAATTTTCAAAAACATAAAATTTTACAAAATATTTATAATATATAGCAAATTCTATCACTGATAATCATTGATATGCTATAGTGATTGATAGAAGGCTATCAGTGATAGAATCCAAAATTTTGATGTAACTTGTAAATATTTTAATTTATTTTACTAATTTGAAAAATGTCCCAATTAAATAGCTATTATATATATATTATGAATTATTGTAAAATAATATATGAATAAATTATATAATCAATCATTTATAAAAAATTATGTATTTATATGATATAATAACATATTGTTAAGAATTAAACAAAGCTTATGAAACGTACCGTAAAGTAATAGTAAACGTACCTTGAAGTAATAGTATTATCAATGATTCTATGGTGTGAATAAAATAGTGTGAATTAAATAGTTATATTATTATTATTATTATTATTAAATCAATCCAGAAAATAAATATTTATTTAATATTATTATAAAATTAAAATGATATGCAAATACACTTATAATCCATAAATACATTGTAACACAAAAATATGACATTCAGTCTATCAAGAAGTAAAATCGATTTAAAAATTATCAAAAGAATATATATAAAAAATCAAATTATTGGTTAGATTTACTATTTTCTAAAATGTATGTTATTCTCACGATTATCTCTCTATATATAATTGAAAGCCCATGAAAGAAAATAACCAATGTCCACTGCTGAGCAAGATTATGGGCCAATCATCGTTCTTTGGGCTTTTTCATAAGGTTAGTTTACTAAAGCCCAATCAAAGTGTGGTACAAATACATTATTATTATTATTACGTCTTTAACTCATCAAGAATCCAAATTACTACAAAATTCCACAAAAGTTCTAAATGAGCTAATATATTATACAAATGTAGGCTCAAATTACTTTAATACTCATTTCTATTATTTAATTGATTTATAACAAATATCTAATGAAATAAATGGTGGGATATAGTTTTGGAAAGAAGTGGGGACCAAATTAATTTAATACCAAGTTTTATTATTTAATTGATTTATAACAAATATCTAAATGAAAAAAATCATGGGATAC
>JBBPDI010000015.1:2438655-2451701 GCA_037974545.1 Cucumis variabilis | reverse complement strand
ATAAGGAAATAATTCAAAATTTATTATGAACAAAATATATAATTAATAATAATAATATCTAAATAATATTGATGGTAAGATTAATATTATTTAAAATTTTTTATCTTTTCTAATTAAGAAAATAAATTCCAAATTAGTACATTTGTGAAAATTCTTACTAAACTTATGCATTTTCTCTAAATCTTTTTATTATTATTATTATTTATTTATTATTATTATCATTATTATATTAGATTTTTTTTTAGGATGGTTTGTTTAGTACAAATACATAAAGTTTATGCTCTCACTCTAGCGTTTTGTTCAAGTGATTTATAGACTTATGTTATATTTAATGTTTAATTTATATTCTTTTGTTATTTTCATATATAGTTGGGATGTTGAAGGAATTTAGAATCCTCCTTTTTTAATATATATATAATGAAAAAATATATATAATTTGTGAATAGTGATGATACTCTCATTGCAATTATGCACCTAAATTATGAAATGGTATCTTGTGAACAATAATGCACTGTCATCCTAACACATCACGTGTTGCACAAATAGTATAAATATCACAATGCACCAATCCAACTATTAGAAATTATAATCCTCACCCACTTTTTATATTAAATTCATTATAAATTTTTTAAATTCTATATACATAATCTATCTTAAATTCTAAGAAACTTTGCTTCAAATCACAAACCTTCTAAAGATACTTATAAATATAATAAAGTTTCATAATCTATCAGTAATAAACAATGATAAATAACAGTAACAACGTCTATCAATAATATTTTGTTGTATTTGTAATTATCTTCGTTCATTGTGCTATATTTGAAAACTAACTCTAAAAAATTTTCTACATTACACTTTTATAACTATGTTATCCCTACTATATCCTTAACATTAGTGAACACTAATAGTGACGAAATTTAGTATTAAACCACAAAATAGGATTTTTTTTATAACCTAATTGCCTAACAATTAGCATCACATTCAAATTTATTCAAAGTGCAATAAATATTAAATTATACCTAATAATAGAATTTATGTTATTTTGAAGCGTAAATGAATATCATCTCAACTATAAATTTCTATTTACAAAAATATATATTTACAGTTAGTTTAAAATCAAAATTTATATTCAAAATGTGTTGGATCAATATCCTAAGACACTCAAACTTAAACTAATTAGATGTGATTAGATTTGAATCTTAAAAGATATATTAAACTTAAAATAACTAATTAATGGATAAACATACTATAATGTGTATTTTCATATTGAAGGGGTAAAAATAAAATTTGCTTGTAAGTCACATATGGTTTCCAAATTTGCCACATAAACTACAAATCTTGGAATATTAGTCTAACTTTATGGGTTGGAATTTGGAAAAGGGAAACATCATTACAAAATCTAATATTTGATAACAAAGAATCTTATCCAAAAATCTAAATATTTATTATCAACAACAAATTTCCTCCTCTAATTATATTTTCATTTGCATTTATTCTAGAAGAAGATTAAGATGATGTATAAGTTCAATTAATTAATTTTAGTTTGTTATGACCCATAAGTAAGAAATTGGTATATATCTATTCCCTATGATATTCTCTTTTCATTCCAACCACTCCCCAATATATGGTTTAGGTTTCAAGTAATTAATTTCACCTTCTAATTCACTCTACAATATCTCCTTCATCCAAATTAATATCTATTTTGTTCTATTCTATCCCATCTTTTAACATATAATTATTAGATAATATATATGTGTATAAATATAATGATATAGACATGTGTGATTATTTGATAATATGAAAAGTTTTTTCTTTAAGTCTATGATGGTTTTACCAATATTTAAAATAGTATGATATTGTTTATTTTAGATCTAATATTGATAAACTTTGCCATATTTATAATTTTTTTAAAAATATTGTTGTATACTTAATTACCATAATAATACTCTTATAGATTTTCACTACTACAAGAAGTCTCTTTTCATTTACATGTATTGCCCATCAACTATTATCTTTATATTAACGGTTTCTAATTGTCAACTATACCAATTTTAATATATATAGAAATGTGTGTGGGTCATTACACAACCTATAATCGATTTCACACAAGTTTTTTACCTAAAATTTGTATCTATATCAAGAAATAACTCAGAGACCTAGTTTGTACATTATACACAAACACACAAACAACAAAAAATGCAAAATCCACGGATATATAACTACAAACTAACTTCAAACAACTCCTACAAAATATCAACAATTACAAAACCATCCAACTCCAAATTTTCAACGACACTAAACTTTCAGAACCTAGACACAACTCCACAATTAAAAAACTTGCACATCTCCACAACTTCAAACAATTCTTGCAAAATATTAACAATCACACATATAAAATTGATATCATCCAACCATATAATTGAAACACGGGTAAATATATATAGAGAGAGAGAGAATCTTGAATAAAACCTTTGACAAAATAATCAAACGACTGATAGTCGAAGGAGATTGATCTGCTTGTGTTGCGATTTGGTTTACTCATTTTCAGTGAGAGGTATCCTCGTAGTAATAATCATAATAAAATAGAAAACTTTGAATATATACTCAATTTACTACATCGTTAATCAATTTAAATAATAATATTATAGTTAAACGTTGGTTATAATAATTTTGGAAAAGTTATATTCTTAGTTCCCAAAAGTTTAGTAAATATGTGTTTGATCCATGAGTTTTAAAAATATATTCTTTTAGTATCCATGTTTATAAGAATAAACTCATTTGATTTTTTAGTTTTGAAAATATATCTTTTTTTTTTAGATCTGAGTTCTTAAAAATAGGTTTAAAGAATGTTAAAATTATAAAAAATAGTTTTAAAGATTCGACGATATGATTTCTAGAAATTATTCTTTTAATTCAAGATGTCAATTAAAATATAAAGTTATTTTAAAGACTTTTAAAATCTATTTCTAAAACTATACTTCAAAACTTAGAGTAATTAAATTAAATTATACTTCAAAACTTAGAAAATATAAACTATAAATACATATTTTAAAAACTTAGAGACCAAAAAAACTTAAAAGACTAAAAGAATGAATTAGCTCGCTACTTCATGGAGTGTAAACACGTCCGGTGCCTTTGTCCCCTTTTAAGTTTACTACTAAATTGGTTGTGTCTATTCTTTTGAAAAAAATGGGATCTATCGTCAACAAAAGTATTCATCTATTATTTCTTTTTTAACGAGAAATTAATTTTTATTTTTTTTACTTCAATAAGAATTTTTTTATATATTCTACTAGAACAAATTTATTATCATTCCCCTAACCCATGTTTAAAATCAATCATGGAAATGAATAATAGAAAATGATAAAATGGAAATTGTATTATATGAAAAAAAAATAGCTCATAGCACTTTTTTTTTTTTTTCATATTGTGAATATGGTAAATATAACAAGATGATATCATATGGTTATTAGAGAGTTTTTAAATTTTCTACTTTTGCAATTTAGAAAATGTAGTAACATATGGATACTATTATCATAAACGTTTTTTTGCTATTTTTACAAATGATAGGATAGTTAGCACAACATGGAAAACTTAGCTTTATTTCCAACATTGAAATGTAATTGAAACTCTAATTTTCGATCATTAATTAATTACTTATTTTAAAAAAATTAAACTATTTTGTAAAGCTTCCAACTTAATTACTATCCTAAACTAGTTCAAAATCCAAATTATTATAAATTAATGGTTAATTTTCATAAATAAAACAAAAGGTTACAGTATTATATAACAATTTAAGAAAAGTCTATTAATGATTATTATTTTTTAGAATTTTATATTTATACTTACTTATTTATGATTTTTTTAATTTTGATATTCTTCCTGTTCTTCTCGATTTTTTCAGCATCATTCTCTATTCTCTCTTTTTTATCATCTTCGATAATATTCTTTCTTTTCATCGTCTTTCTTATTCTTTTCTGCAATTTTTTTTCTTTCCATTGTCTTTTTCTCTCCTTCTACAATTTTTCTTCTTTTTTTTTTTAAATCTTTATTTGTTTCAAGATCGTGTACCAAATTTTTTTCAAATGTTATTTGGTTGTTTAGATGGTGTGATAAATATAAAAGATCGTGAAAAAATCATTCAAATATTGGATAGTCATATTTAAACGATTGTATATAGCCAAATTTAAACACCATAGAATTTTTTAAAAAATAGTTTAGATTTTGCTGTCCAAATTTAAACGATCAAATCTAAACGATCTTGTACTAAATATAAACGATTGTTTTCCAAAAAATCTTGAGGAAAAAAAAATGGTTGAGGCAAACCAAATTTAAATTATCAATCTAAATAATCATGTACAAGAAAAATTATTAACAAACCATTTAAATTTATATTTGATCGTTTAGATTTGAAAAACCAATTATTATGTGCATTGGATGACCATTAATTGGACCGTTTTTAGAATTTTCTAGTGTGGTTTGGAATGATTTGACAAAAATATATTTCTCAAAAATTCGTTTTCATCTAGATTTTTGAAAGAACTTTTTAAAATAAAAATCATACATGTATGTTTGACAACTTTTTTTTTCCAACATGTAAAGAGTTTAATTGTTTGGTTATATACTAAAAATGCTTTTATTAACTTTAAATTAAGACTAAAAAAAAACTAGTTGGTTGTGATGGTGGTGGAAGTTGCTCAACAGACAAAGGTTTGGTCAGTCGCAATAGCCATAAGTGGTGGTCGAAGGTTGGTTGGTAGGTCACAAAAAGTGGTGGACAACTGTGATCACTAGAGTTTGCCAAATGACGATGGTTGAAGTTTTTCTCAGGTAAATTGACCACTAAAAACCCTAAACTATAACTATAGAGATTGTTTTAGTTTGTTATAATTAGGTTATAATAGTGAGTGTTTAGGATATAGAAAAATTATAATATTTTGAATTATAATTTTGAAAAAGGTTTGGGTTTGGTGTGTGAATTGAAATCGTTATGATTTTGGAAGGAAAGGATGAGAAGAGGGAAGTGAGATAGACGTGAATCATACAAATCCACTTAATATGAAGGGGAAAAAAATGAAGAGGAAAAAGGTGGGAAAAGAAGAAGTAAAAAGAAAAAGAATGCCTCATTTTGGGGCGCAACCATGGGTTTGGGTGTCACCACCATTGGGCACAACGCCACCCGTTTTGATTTTTCAATGCTCTTAACCAAATAGTCAACAAAACTACACGCCTCCGCATGTTGGGTTCCATGAATCACTCTTCCATTTTATTTTATCTTCCTTCTCTTTTTCCTTATTCTAAATAACTACGCACTCACTAAAATTATATTTTAAAAACATTATAACACCCACCTGATTGTCAACATAGACTCGTGTTTTTATTATTATTATTATTATTATACATTCATCTTCTTAATATTTGGATCATCAAGGATTATATGTTTACAAATAACCTTCAACTATAACTCAAAACAACGTAATAATTTAAATTCTTAATCAATTTTCAAAATAAACAAAACACAAAATGTATCTCTTAAAACTTTTTTTCTTCTTAGTTTTCAAAAGTGATTTGATTGTTAAAAGAATATTCTTAAAATGTAGATAATAAAACATTGAAAGCAATAGGTATAAGTAATGTCTACGTAGAGTTAAAAAAATGAAATGGTTGAATAGAGTCCTAAGTTTTTTTACTTTCTGTTAAAGAAAAAGGATAAGGGTGTTTTAAAAATCCATTTGAAAATAAAGTTTGGTTTTGAAGGGAATGGACAAATAAAGGTAGATTTTAGGAAAAGTGGTAATCAACTTTCAAAGTTGTATGTCAAATTCACTTCATCTATTTCTTAAAATTTGAACCAAACCTATATACCTACTTTTGTCCTTACCTAATTCTTTACCTATTTCCTTTTTATCTAAACAAAGAAAACCCATTTCCTTTCGATCTTAGTTTCTTTTTTAAAAAAATATAGAGAGGAATGGAAGGATTTGGAATGATATTGATCTCAATTGAGCTAATCTCTTATTGGTCCTTTTAATCCTAGATGGTTATAGAGCGTAGATTTAAACTTTTAGGTAAATTTAACTAATTATGTTTTCTAAACGGGGATGTGTATTTTTAATCACATTTGTTAACAATGTGGTTCCACTTCCTTTATTTATTTATTTATTCTTGATGGATTGAGTTGTTCTACTATTATCTTGGTTGTTCGGTTTGGATTAGTCCTATCTTTCGAGTTGTTGTTGTGTCGGTTGGTTTTGGTCTTTTATTCTGTATAGGTTGGGCTTTTTGCGGGTGTGCAAGAAGTGAGAGTGATTTGGAAAAACTAAAAGCGTTATGCAAATGTTGGTGAATTGGAGATCACGGTGAGTGTATCTCCCACGATATCAATTTTCTACAGCGGTGGTTGAAGAGGTTTTCATTGAGAAATGTCATAGATGATCAAGTGGAAACTTGACTGGATTATCATTGGTTGGTTGACTTCAGATTCAAGTGTGGCAATTATAGCGATCTTTCTTCTGATTCATGTATCAATATATCGATATCACTATGTACATCATGTTGAGTATTTGTGATGATGCTAGTACGCTGTAGGCCATTATTATCATGAATTATTTCACGTGACAATATATAATCTCTTAGTATGAGTCTGATACCTCAAATGTAGATGTTGTATCATTTAACTGAGTTACCAATTTATGGTATTTTGATTATTGCTTTTACTATTTCTTACTTTAATTGTTCATTCAGTTATTAACTTAAGGTGTCAAGTTGATGGTTATTTCGTCTTCAATGTGTTTAAATTTTAAAATGTTTTATCTAAATTGTTCCGTTGTTTTAAAATGTCACGTATTGGAGTTTTTATTTCTTATAAGCACATAGAATTATAACATTGATATTAGTCTCTACAAAAAAATGGAACATTTTTAAGCTCAAAACTAAAGATATTTGTTATCTTTCATTTTCAACTCAACTCAAAAATATATTGTTAGTTGTCACTTACAACATCTTTCACAAAACCAATATTTACATGTTAACTATCCATCCACACCATTAATTTTCATAAATGATGTTATAAATAATATGACGTATATTCTATTTCAAACTTTACATATTAGTTAGATAAACCAATTTTTTTTATCACTTTAATGAAAAAAGCAACAATTACGATATTTATTAACTTTTTTCAAAATTAAAATGAAACTTTTTAGAACTTTGTGGACATAATTTAAACATATAACACCATTAAAGAGCAAATTACAAAGTCAAGAATTTAATTGTTTAGTAATTGCATTTATTTTCTCTTCCCTATTAAAAAAAACTATAATCCTAATTTCTAAGGGTGCGTTATCAGTATGAGGAAGTAAATAGCGTATAGTTTGATAACAATGAGACTAAATCATGAAATCTTTTAATTTTAAAATAAAATTTTGTCTAATAAATGTGTAACATCATTTACTAATAAATAGAGTTGGCATTGTTAATATATATTAAATAAAATTCACAATTACAAAATTTATTAGATACATAATTTTAAAAAATTGATGATACCCTAAAAAAATAATTATGATAGTAATGTGAATGAACATGATTACAAATAGGATATTATAAATGAATGTATATTACTATATAGTTGAAATTGATTCAAGAGGATTTATGGGATAAGTTGGTGAACTTTACAGTCTGTATAATTACACTAATTAACAAAATTAATGTTATAATTAATAGTAGCCGCTAAGTAAAGCGAAAGTTACTGTTTTAATATTAAATTGTGATTGGTTCCTTTACAAGACGTGGAAGCCAACTCACCATTTTATTAAAATTAAAATTTATAAAAAGAAAATCTTACTGCGCAGTGTGGCCACGTGGAATGATCCTCGTGACCCGTTTGGCACCGGCGGTGGTGTATGATGTGTCCGCGTGTGAGACGACAAGTGGGCTTCGTTTTCAGTTGGCGGACCACGTGATTACCATGCCACGTGTCGGGAACCTAAGATGCGTGATTTGTGAATGTGATGAGTTCGTTGTATGACTGATCCGAGTGGAGGTAGAAACTTTGTGGAGTCCAAGTCAGCAGTAATGAGGAATAGGGGTTGGACACGTGGTTTAGTGGGCGGTGTATTTTTAATTATTGGAACTTGGCTGGGCGGTAAACGCGGGGGTGATGGAGACGCAAAAAGGGCACGTCGTTTTCAGTTTTTTAATTTAGGAGTAGAGGAAAACCAACGTCCAGTCTTTCATCAAGAGCTTGGAGGATATTTGTCCATGCTTTTTCTAATCCCTTTAAATATACCCTTTTGAACAGTTACGTTAATTACCACTCGTTTCTTTTCTTCTCTTTTTTTTTTTTTTTTTACGACTTTTATCTCACCTGAAAATTCTATACTTAAGTAGTCTATTTCGATATATAATGTTTGTTATATTTTGTTTTTGTTTTATTACATTTAAAATAATTTTAAAAATTAACTATTAATTTTATCTTCATACAAATTGTTTTTCAAAATAAGATTAAATTGTTGTTATAAAATATTTAGGTATTGAATTGCTATACATTTAAATCATATGATTATTTGTTATAATTACTTTTAAAATTTTTTCACAAAAGTGTAAAGTTCTACAAATATTTTTTAACCTAAAATCATAGATAATTCATATTTAAAAATTATACTACTGTCTTTTCAATAATTAAAAAAGAGTGAGAAACTGATCAAAACCTATCCTTAACAATAACGAAACAATAAGTATTACCATAAACTCAATTTCATTATCCTCTTCTCTTTTATATATGTTTAATAATTATTTGTTACATTGGGTTCTTACTTAGGTTTATTTTTTTGTGTATTTTTCTTTTGATTTATAATACAAGTCTTATATATTCTTATTATTTTTTAATCGTGAAATATTGTTTTAAAAAAAAATCAGTACAATATTGTTGTTAATCGTGGTGCTCATTGCTCTCCAAATTTTACACAATCTTGATATCTTAAATATATACATCGAAGAGAGAAAAAATATTTTAAAAATTAGTTTCCTACGTGCTCATAGTTATCTAAACTCGTGCTCTTTTGATCAAACGACAACAACAGAGACTATGCTTAGATTGGAAAAGTTTCTACTTCCACCACAACCATAATTCGGAAGCTCTTCTCTTGTTATAAAGACAAAAAAAAAAAAAAAAAAAGCTTAGAACTACTTTTTATTCTTAAAAAAACGTTTTCTTGACTTTTCATATCGGCTATAGCCAAAAGCCTGTCTGGAACAACAGCTATTTTTCATACTATAATAACTACATCTTGCTTAGTGCTATTCTATATTTACAAAATTTACTACCGTCAACACTATTTCAAAACCCTTATTTGCTATAGTTATTACTATTTTACATTCATTGTTTTTTTTATTCTCTATACAATATTTACCATTAATTTCCTTTCACAGACAAAAATAGTTTACATCCCAAACATATATAATTATAATTCAAACTAAAATATTTTACACTCTAAACACATAAATTATTATAATTCAATTATAATACCAACTTCTCCTCCAAAACAACTCCTAAAGTCATTCTCAACCATTGAAGTGAGCATAATATATAAGTAATTAACATATTCTATTACTTTGTATTGAATGAAATATTTTTTTTTATATAATGAAAGTTTTGTTGATAAACCTTCTACATATATGAAATACATCATAGTCGCCTTTGATATTATCATATTTCTTTCATACAGTATATTTATTTTGTGACATAAAACGACCGTAAGAGATTTGTATTGGAAATCATATCCAATTCTTTTAGTTTTATAGTTATCCAAAGGAATTTTTGTTTGATAAGAAATATAATTGAAATGACCTTTTTCTTTTCTTTTTTAATTTTTCTTAATTGGCAAACAATGGTTAAGAGTATTGGTATTTTGGTATGAAACTAAATTCTCAATCATGTGGCTACCTTTTTTCTATTTTGATATGACTAATAAAGTTAATCTAATTTTGCCACTTCTTTGGGAGAACTAAACAGATTTTGTAGATCTTAACATTATTCCATTTTTATTTTCAAGGAATGGATCAAATCAAACTTTGTCAACAAACAACTTTTTTTACTCTATTTTTTTATTAAAAAAATCAATAAAAATACTAGATTTTAAAATAATAACAACAATAATTTGAATTTAAAATTATGAATAAGTTTTGGTAGTCAAAGATTTAAAAATGAAAGATCAACTTTACACTACTTTAATTATAAAGGCAATACTATATGAATCTAATTATATAATATATGGACGTGTGGTCGTAATTAAGAAACTAACTAATACATATTTAACTCTTAATTACATTTGACCATTCATTTAAAATTAATAAAGCTTAATTACAGATTTAGTAATTAAAACTAGATAAGGTTTCTATTTGTTTCATGTTTGAATTTTTAGAAAATAACTATTTCAATCCTTATTCTTGTTATCTTGTTTTTAAACTTTTGTTTATTAGAAACAAGAACGTTTGTTACCTAATTTTGTTTTTGATTTTTACAAATCAAAATGTATTTTTTTTCTCAACCTTATTTTAGTCGTAATTTAAACAAATTTATAACCAAAAAAAAATCTTTTTGAAAAATATCAAATATAAAACAAATACATTATCAAACAAGTCGAAATTTATGGTATTTTTTGAATAAAAAAAATTTATAAACACAAAATTAGAGTTAAGTAGATTAAAATTTTGAATTTGTACATTTAAAATATTGAATTTTAAAGTAAAATTTCAAAATTTTATTAGAGATGTAATTTATTCTTAAAATACTCTTTAAGAAGAAAATTTTCTTTGTATAAATTATTGATTAGTTTACGATAATTATGTCAAAGACTTTTAAGAAATGTTATGTTTTACATTTTATTAGTCAAATTTCAATGGAGTGGAGAGTGGTAAACGACTTTGGCCACAACCCATTAGGACTCTTCAAATGCTAATAGGTAAGGAAACTGTTTGGACTTACCTAAAAAAAACGATTAAAAAAATATTTTTATTTTAATTTCTTTCAAGGAAATAGTTCTAAAAGTTATTTTAAAATAATTTTTATAAATTTAACTTTGAAATTTAAATAATTTATTTTAAAATTTAAGCACTTGATATCCATCATAGATCTTAAAACTAACATTTTTTAGATTGAAAAAGAGAGTTCGAGCCTTAAACGTTGAGACATACAACACAAGCACAAGACGGAGATGTAAATGCATGTGAGATCGTTCCTAACTTAAAGGATCAATAAAAGCGTAATAAATCAACCTTGTATTGAATTGATGATGATGAAAGTGGTCGAGCCCTTGAGGAAATTGGTTCAGCCAAACATATGGGCAAGTCCCATGTTTGGTCGCCTTTGGCCACTTTAAGAACAATTAGTCGTGCATGGATTATCACTATATTACCCAAATGAAAACCAAATAATTTTAAAAAATAAAAGTCAAGGTCACGTTGATGATAACGCAAACTTATTTTGATCCTATCCATATATATATATATGTATATTCAAAATGGATGCTTTAATTTACTGCTTTTAATTTTATGTTTTGAAAAGACCTTTCTTTAAAACCACAAGAAAAGAAGAAAATAGTTGGAATGTGCATTAGGTATTCCGGCAAAAGAGGAAAAGGCCTCACCTCACCAACTTGTCCCTATAAAATTCCATTAACTAATTTAACCAAATCCATTACATAATCCTCTAACTTACCTTTCAACAATATCGCAATATCCTTTTCATTTTAAACCAATTAAAGCTTTAGTCATCTTTACAAAATCTCAACATATATATCATAATTAATATTTATATTACACAATCCAATCATAAAAGAGCCTAAACTATAATAGAAATTCGACACATAGTTTACTTATGGTATGTTAGTCACGTTTCACAAATAAAGAGAAAACCATTTTATTTAATCCTAAAAAAATTACGTATTTTCTTTTTTGTATTTTATTTACTTGGATTTGCTGCTCTGACTGTATTTTCGAATTATATGAAGCTTTCACTTCTATAATTACTTATAGTGTATTTGTCTAAATCTCATAATCAAAATTGCAAAAATAACAAATATCAACAATTAATTATTACTGTTAGATCAACTTTATATATATATATATATATTTGTTTTAAAGGAGGCTACTTTTGGTTGTAGGTAGACAAAACCGAAGAAGAATATACAAAAGTGTGGATTACAAAGATAAGAAAAAGAGGAAAAGAGGGAGAATGAATACAAGTTAAGTCCGGCCAAGCAAAGGAACCTTATTTAAATTAGTGAAAATTAAAGGATATGTATTCTAATATTACTTGCCCAATTAATTGACCAACCAATTTCATTCTATGCTGCTGCCTTTCCCTTTGGATGCTCTTTCTTTCTTTCTTTTCCTTTTTTTTTCTTTTATTTCTTTGGCTGTTTTCCCCAAATAACATTAAAAGGCATCCTAACACATACACGTATGCGTATCTTTCTATTTTCAAATATAGTAAAATGAATCAAAATATTTATAAAATATAGTAAAATATTAATAGATCATGATAGACTAAGATAAGCTACCATATTATTTAGAATAATGGAATATTTTCAAAAATAAATTAATGCAAGTTTTAAATTCCACCATTAATAAGATAACAATAAAATTCAACAATTATGTTATTTATAATCTTTTTCTTAATCTTTTAAAGGAAAAAAATAAATATTTTGCGGACTAAGCAGTGTTTTACTTTTTGGCCTTTTTCTTTTGACTCACATGTTATATAAATTTTGTTCAAATTGAGGGAGATTTAATTTCAATTTCGATTAAAAAGAAAAAAAAAGGGTTTATTTTGGAAAGTATTATTATTATTATTTGAAAGACCATGTTTCGTTTAGTCCACGAAAAGTTAGAAAGCAATGTTATCTATGATGATGATTTCTAATGTTTTAACATTCATTTTGTTTCCTAATATGGTTCACATCCACTAAACCTAATAGTCTCATTTTAGGCTTTATGTCAATACATTAGTTGACCCAAGCAAACATCATCCATTCCAAATTGACTTT
>JBBPDI010000015.1:2424237-2438555 GCA_037974545.1 Cucumis variabilis | reverse complement strand
ATTATTATTATTATTATTATTATTATTATTATTATTATTATTATTATTATTATTATTATTATTATTATTATTATTAATTATTCTATTAGATTTTTTTTAAGGATGGTTTGTTTAGTACAAATACATAAAATTTATGCTCTCACTCTAACTTTTTGTTTAAGTGATTTATAGACTTATGTTATATTTAATGTTTTATGGAATTTATATTCTTTTATTATTTTCATATACAACTGGATGTTAAAGGAATTTAGAATCCTCCCTTTTTTAATATACATATACATATATAATCAAAATGTGTGTTGGATCAATATCCTAAGACATTTAAACTTAAACTAATTAGAAGTGATTAGATTTGAATCTTAAAAGGTATATTAAACTTAAAATAACTAATTAATGGATAAACATACTATATAATGTGTATTTTCATATTGAAGGGGTAAAAATAAAATTTGCTTCTAAGTCACATATGGTTTCCAAATTTGCCACATAAACTACAAATCTTGGAATATTAGTCTAACTTTATGGGTTGGAATTTGGAAAAGGGAAAATCATTACAAAATCTAATATTTGATAACAAAGAATCTTATCCAAAAATCTAAATATTTATTATCAACAACAATTTTCCTCCTCTAATTATATTTTCTTTTTCATTTACTCTAGAAGAAGATTAAGATGATGTATAAATTCAATTAATTAATTTTAGTTTGTTCTATTCTATCCCATCTTTTAACATATAATTATTAGATAAATATATATGTGTATAAATATAATGATATAGACATGTGTGATTATTTGATAATATGAAAAGTTTTCTCTTTAAATCTATGATGGTTTTACCAATATTTAAAATAGTATGATATTGTTTATTTTAGATTTAATATTGGTAAACTTTGCTATATTTACAATTTTTTTAAAAATATTATTGTATACTTAATTACCATAATAATACTCTTATAGATTTTCACTACTACAAGAAGTCTCTTTTCATTGACGTGTTTTGCCCATCAATTATTATCTTTATATTAACAGTTTTTGATTGTCAACTAAACTCTTTTATTGATATGTTTTCTTCGTCAACTATACCGATTTAATATATATATATATATGGGCCATTACACAACGTGTAATCGATTTTCCAAGTTTTTTACCTAAAATTTGTATCTATATCAAGAACTAACTCAGAGACCTAGTTTGTACATTATACACAAATACGCAAACAACAAAATATGCAAAATCCACGGATATACGACTACAAACTAACTTCAAACAACTCCTACAAAATATCAACAATTACAAAACCTATCTAACTCCAAATTTTCAATGGCACTAAATTTTCAGAACCTGGACACAATTCCACAATCAAAAAACTTGCACATCTCCACAACTCCAACTCCACTGCTTCAAACAACTTTTGCAAAATATTAACAATCACACATATAAAATTGATATCATCAAATCATATAATTGAAACACGGATAAATATATATATATAGAGAGAGAATTTTGAATAAAATATTTGACAAAATAATCAAACAACTGATAGTCGAAGGAGATTGATCTGCTTGTGTTGATTTGGTTTACTCATTTTCAAAGAGATGTATCCTTGTAGTAATAATCATAATAAAATGAAAACTTTGAATATATACTCAATTTACTACATCGTTAATCAATTTAAATAACAATATTATAGTTAAACGTTAGTTATAATAATTTTGGAAAAATTATATTCTTTGTAAATATGTGTTTAATCCATGAGTTTTAAAAATATATTCTTTTAGTATTCAGGTTTATAAGAATAAACTCATTTGATTTTTTAGTTTTGAAAATATACTTTTTTTAGTTATGAGTTCTTAAAAATAGTTTTAAAAGGTGTTAAAATTATTTTATAAAAAATAATTATATGATATTTAAAATTATAAAAAATAGTTTTAAAGATTCGATAGATATGATTTTTAGAAACTATTCTTTTAATTTAAGATGTCAATTAAAGTATAAAGTTATTTTTAAGACTTTTTAAACCTATTTCTAAAACTATACTTCAAAACTTAGAGTAATTAAAGTATACTTCAAAACTTAGAAAGTATTAACTATAAATACATATTTTGAAAACTTAGAAAGTATTAACTATAAATACATATTTTGAAAACTTAAAGACCAAAAACAAAATATACTCAAAAACTTAAAAGATTAAAAGAATGAATTATGATAACTCGCTACTTCATGGACTGTAAACATGCCTGGTGCCTTTGTCCCCTTTTAAGTTTACTACTAAATTGGTAGTGTCTATTCTTTTGAAAAAGTGGAATCTATGTCGTCCTCGTTTTCTTAAGATCTTATCGTCAACAAAAGTATTCATCTATTATTTTTTCTTTAATGAGAAATTAATTTTCATTTTTTTTATTTCAATAAGAATTTTTTTATATATTCTACTAGAACAAATTTATTATGATTCCCCTAACCTATGTTTAAAATCAATCATAGAAATGAATAATAGAAAATGATAAAATGGAAATTGTATTATATGAAAAAAGATTTAAAAAAAAAACAGCTCATAGTACTTTTTTTTTTTTTTGCATATTGTAAATATGACAAGTAATTAATAATATCATATGATTATTAGAGAGATTCGATTTTAAATTATCTACTTTTGCAATTTAAAAAATGTAGTGACATATGGATACTATTATCATAAACGTTTTTTTTTTTGCTACTTGTAAGAATAGTTAGCACACCATGGCAAACTTACCTTTATTTCCAACATTGAAATGTAATTGAAACTCTAATTTCCGATCAATAATTAATTACTTATTTTAAAAAAAACTAAACTATTTTGTAAAGCTGCGAACTTAATTACCATATCCTAAACGTTAAAATCCAAATTATCATAAATTAATGATTAATTTTCATAAATAAAACAAAACGTTAAAATCTTTACAGTCTTATATAACAATTTAAGAAAAGTCTATTAATGATTTTTTTTTAGAATTTCATATTTATATTTACTGGTTTATGATTTTTTCAATTCTAATTCTTCCTATTCTTCTCGATTTTTTCAGCATCATTCTCTATTATCTCTTCTTTATGATCTTCGATAATATTCTTTCTTTTCATCGTCTTTTTTCTCCTCTTCTGCAATTTTTTTTCTCTCCTTCTGCAATTTTTCTTTTCTTTTTTGTCAAATCGTTATTTGTTTCAAGATCGTGTACCAAATTTTTTTTCAAATGTTATATGGTTGTTTAGATGGTGTGATAAATATAAAAGATCGTGAAAAAGTCATTCAAATATTGGATAGTCATATCTAAACGATCGTATATAGTCAAATTTAAACACCAAAGAAATTTTAAAAAATAGTTTAGATTTTGCTGTCTAAATTTAAACGATCAAATCAAAATACCAAATATAAGCGATTGTTTTCCAAAAAATCTTGAGAAAAAAAAATCCTTGAGGGTTGGCAAACCAAATTTAAACTATCAATCTAAATGATCGTGTACAAGAAAAATTATTAAAAAGCGCTTAAATTTAGATTTGATCGTTTAGATTTGGAAAACCAATCAAATCTTAAACGATGATTTTCCAAATATATTATGTGCTTCGGATGGCCATTAATTGGACCATTTTTAGAATTTTCTATTGTGGGTCTGTGAACTTTTTCCATTTTTAAAATTGTTCTATATTGTATAAATATTTTGCCACTTTGTTCAATTTTTTTAAAAAAAAACACCTAAATTAATTGCAAATTTATATTTATAAAGATTAAGTTCTAAATTTTTTTAAAACTACAAATAAAAACGTGGTTTGGAATGATTTGACAAAAATATATTTCTCAAAAATACTTTTTTAGCTAGATTTTTTGAAGAACTTTTTAAAACAAAAATCATACAGGTATGTTTGACAACTTTTTTTTTTCCAACATGTAAAGAGTTTAATTGTTTGGTTATATACTAAAATCGCTTTTATTAACTTTAAATCAATATTAAAAAAAAAAAACAAGTTGGTTGTGATAGTGGTGGAAGTTGCTCAACAGACGAAGGTTTGGTCGGTGGCAGTAGCCATAAGTGGTGGTCGAAGGTTGGTTGGTAGGTCACAAAAAGTGGTGGACAACTATGATCGCTAGAGTTTGTCAAATGATGATGGTTGAAGTTTTTCTCAGGTAAATTGATCACTAAAAATCCTAAACTATAACTATAGAGATTGTTTGAGATAAGGAGTTGATGATTATCGTTTTTAATTATTATAGTTGGATTATAATGCATCGAAGACGTCTGAGGTAAAGAGTGAATTGTTATAGTTCTTGTTTGATATAATTAGATTATAATAGTGAGTGATTAAGATATAGAAAAATTATTATAGTTTGAGTTATAATAGTATCATGTGTATGAGATTTTACTTACTTACTCTGAGAGAAAAACGAAAATGGTAGTAAAAAAAATGAAAGATTTTGAAAAAGGTTAGGCGTGTGAATTGAAATTATTATGATTTTGGAAGTGGGAAGTGGGATAGACGTGAATCATACAAATCCACTTAATTTGAAGGGAAAAGAAAAATGAAGAAGAGGGAAGAAAAGGTGAGAAAAGAAGCAGAAAGAAAAAGAATGCCTCATTTTGGGGCGCAACCATGGGTTTGGGTGTCACCACCATTGGGCGCAACGCCACCCGTTTTTATTTTTCAATGCTCTTAACCAAATAGTCAACAAAACTACACGCCTCCGCATGTTGGGTTCCATGAATCACTCTTCCATTTTATTTTATCTTCCTTCTCTTTTTCCTTATTCTAAATAAATACGCACTCACAAAAATTATATTTTAAAAACGTTATAACACCGACGTGATTGTCAACATAAAATCAAAGACTCATGTTTTTATTATTATTATACATTCATGTTCTTAATATTTGGATCATCAAGGATTATATGTTTACAAATAACCTTTGAACTATAACTCAAAACAACATAATATATATAATATATCCCCAATAATAACCTTTGAAAAGAGGTATATAACAAATCAAGAAATTTGGAAATTGAAGAAATAATAAAAATTAAATAGTTATCAATATAATAAAAATTAAATAGTTATCAAATGAGATCTTAGTTTTTTGCTTTTAGTTTTTTAAAACCAACCCTACAAATATATCTCCCTCTTCTGTCTTTAAATTTCTTTTTATCTTCCTATATAGTTTAGGGTTTAGGGTTGTTTGATTTGGATTAGTCCTATCTTTTGGGTTGTTGTTGTCCGTTGGTTTTGGTCTTTTATTTTGTATAGGTTGGGCTTTTTGCCTGTGTGCAAAAAGTGAGAGTGATTTGGAAAAACTAAAAGCGTTATGCAGACGTTGGTGAATTGGAGATCACGATGAGTGTATCTCCATGATATCAAATTTCTACAACGGTGGTTGAAGAGATTTTCATTAAGAAATGTCAAAGATGATCAAGTGGAAATTTGACTGGATCATTATTGCTTGGTTGACTTCATATTCAAGTGTGACAATTATAGTGATCTTTCTTCTGATTCATGTATCAATATATCGGTATCACTACGTACATCATGTTGAGTATTTGTGATGATGCTAGTACTGTAGGCCGTTATTATGTAATCATGAATTATTTCACATGACAATACATGATCTCTTAGTACGAGTCTGATATCTCAAATGTAGATGTTGTATCATTTAATACCAATTTTTGGTGTTTTGATTATTGCTTTTACTATTTGTTACTTTAATTGTTCATCAGTTATTAACTTAAGGTGTCAAGTTAATGGTTATTTCGTTTTAATGTGTTTAAATTTTAAAATGTTTTATCTAACTTGTTCTGTTGTTTTAAAATGTCACATGTTAGAGTTTTTATTTCTTATAAGCACATAGAATTATAGCATTGATATTAATCTTTTAAAAAAAATGGAACGTATATGATTATCATTTTTAAGCTCAAAACTAACGATACTTGTTATCTTTCATTTTCAACTCAAAAATATATTGTTAGATGTTACTTACAACATCTTTCACAAAACCAATATTTACATGTTAACTATCCATCCACACCATTAATTTTCATAAATGATGTTTTATATAATATGAAGTATATTCTATTTCAAACCTTAAATATTAGTTAGACAAACCAATTTTTATTATCACTTTAATCAAAAATTCAACAATTACAATATTTATGAACTTTTTTCAAAGTTGAAATGAAACTGGACATAATTTAAACATATAACACAATTAAGAGCAAATTACAAAGTTATGAATTTAATTGTATTTATTTTGTCTTCCCTATTAAAAAAAAACTATAATCCTAATTTCTAAAGGTGCATTATCAGTATGAGGAAGTAAATAGTGTATAGTTTGATAACAATGCAAAAGTCTCATTCTAAACAATATATATATATATAAATCATGAAATTTTTTAATTCTAAAATGAAATTTTGTCTAATAAATGTGTAACATCATTTACTAATAAATAGAGTTAACATTAACAATATATATTAAATAAAATTCACAATTACAAAATTTATTAGATACATGATTAAAAAAAATTGATGATACCCTAAAAAAATAATTATGATAAAAATGATTACAAATAGGATATTATAAATGAATGTATATTATTATACAGTGAAATTGATTCAAGAGGATTTATGGGATAAGTTGGTGAACTTTACAGTCTGTATAATTACACACACTAACAAAATTAATGTTATAATTAATAGTAGCCGCTAAGTAAAGCGAAAGTTACTGTTTTAATAGTAAATTGTGATTGGTTCCTTTACAAGACGTGGAAGCCAACTCACCATTTTATTAAAATTAAAATTTATAAAAAGGAAATCTTCGTGTGCAGTGTGGCCACGTGGAATGATCCGCGTGACCCGTTTGGCACCGGCGGTGGTGTATGATGTGTCCGCGTGTGAGACGACAAGTGGGCTTCATTTTCAGTTGGCGGACCACGTGATTACCATGCCACGTGTCGTAAACCTAAGATGCGTGATTTGTGAATGTGATGAGTTCGTTGGGGTGAAGGAGCCAAAAAGTATTTGTTTTCTGTATGAACGATCCGAGTCAGAGATGCATGCAGGTAGAAACTAGAAACTTTGCGGAATCCAAGTCAGCAGTAATGAGGAATAGGAATTGGACACGTGGTTTCGTGGGCCGTGGGCGGTGTAATTTTTAATTATTGGAACTGGACCTGGACCTGGGCGGTAAACGCGGGGGTGATGGAGAAGCAAAAAGGGCACGTCGTTTTTAAGTTTTTTAATTTAGGAGTAGAGGAAAACCAACGTCCAGTCTTTCATCAATGTATTGGAGGATATTTGTCCATGCTTTTTTTAATCCCTTTATTTATACCCTTTTGAACAGTTACGTTCATTATCACTCTATTCTTCTCTCTTTTTTTTTTTTTTTAAATTTTTTTTTATCTTACGACTTTTATGACACCTGAAAAATAGTATTATCAATTAATGAACATTTCTACCCATAGATTTCATAATAAATTTATTCAATCTTGTATTTATTTTAAAATTCTATACTTATGTAATAGAAATTATGAAAATTATTTCAAATCACTAATTTTCTTAAAATATTTACGAGAGTATTCTATTTTGATATATAATGTTTTGTTTTGTTTTGTTTTGTTTTATTACATTTAAAAATAATTCTAAAAATTAACTATTAATTTTATCTTCATACAAATTGTTTTTTTAAAATAAGATTAAATTGTTATTATAAAATGTTTAGGTATTAAATGGTTACAAATTTAAATCATATGATTATTTGTTATAATTACTTTTAAAAAGTATTTTCACAAAAGTGTAAAGTACTACAAATATTTTAAACCTAAAATCAAAGATAATTCATATTTAAAAATTATATTACTATCTTTGCAATCATTAAAAAAGAGTGAGAAACTGATCAAAAACTTATCCTTAACAATAACAAAACAATAAGTATTACTATAAACTCAATTTCATTATCCTCTTCTCTTTTATATATGTTTAATAATTATTTGTAACATTGGGTTGTTACTTTGTGTTTCTTTTTTGTGTATTTTTCTTTTGACTTATAATATAAGTTATATATTTTTAATATTTTTGAATCGTGAAAATTTTATTGTTTTAATAGAAAAAATCAGTACCATGTTGTTGCTAATCGTGGTCTCCAAAGTTTACACAATTTCGATATCTTAAATATATACATCGAACAAAGAAAAAATATTTTAAAAAATAGCTTTCCTACGTGCTCATAGTTATCTAAACTCGTGCTCTTTCGATCAAACGACAACATAGACTATGTTTGGATTCAAAAAGTTTCTACTTCCACCACAACTATAATTCGGAAGCTCTTGTCTTGTTATAAAGACCAAAAAAAAAAAAACTTAGAACTACTTGTTTATTCTTAAAAAAACGTTTTCTTGATTTTTCATAACGGCTACGGCCAAAAGCCTAAGGAGATGTCTGGAACAACAACTATTTTTCATACTGTAATAACTACATCTTGCTTGGTGCTATTCTATATTTCTAAAATTAACTACCATCAACACTATTTCAAAACCCCCATTTGCTATAGTTATTACTATTTTACATTCATTATTTTTTTTATTCTCTATACAATATTTACCATTAATTTCCTTTCCCAAACAAAAATAGTTTACACCCCAAACATATATAATTATAATTCAAACTAAAATATTTTACACTCTAGACACATAAATTATTATAATTCAATTATAATACCAACTTCTCCTCCGAAAACAACTCCTAAAGTCATTCTCAACCTTATCTTGGTATTGAAGTGAGCATAATATATAAGTAATTAACATATTCTATTACTTTGTATTAGGGGTGAAATCGAGTTGGGTTGGGTTGGGTTGGGAGACATTCTCAACCCAACCCATATTTTCGGGTTATTTGGGTTGACAACCCGAATTTAGTTCTCAACCCAACCCGTAAAATATGAGTTGGGTTGCCAGGTTGTATAGTTTTTTTTTTTTCGTTTCTAGTTACATTTAAATCGGGTTGTTTAGGTTTGTTACAATTAAATTTCAAACATACATAATTCAAAATTTCATATAATAAATTCAAGCTAAGCATTTATAGATTCAAAGTTACAAACACAAATAAATTCAAAATTACAAATATTTTTTTTATATAATGAAAGTTTTGTTGATAAACCTTCTACATACATGAAATATCATAGTCGCCTTTGATATTATCATATTTCTTTCATATAGTATATTTATTTTGTGACATAAAACGACCGTAAGAGATTTGTATTGGAAATCATATCCAATTCTTTTAGTTATAGTTATCCAAAGGAATTTTTGTTTGATAAGAAATATAATTGAAATGACCTTTTTCTTTTCTTTTCTTTTCTTTTTAATTTTTCTTAATTGGCAAACAATGGTTAAGAGTATTGGTATTTTGGTATGAAACTAAATTCTCAATCATGTGGCTACCTTTTTTCTATTTTGATATGACTAATAAAGTTAATCTAATTTTGCCACTTCTTTGGGAGAACTAAACAGATTTTGTAGATCTTAACATTATTCCATTTTACTTTCAAGGAGTGGATCAAATCAAACTTTGTCAACAAACAACTTTTTTTACTCTATTTTCTTTAAAAAAAATCAATAAAAAATACTAGATTTTAAAATAATAATAATAATAATTTGAATTTTAAATTATGAATAACTTTTGGTAGTCAAAGATTTAAAAATGAAAGATCAACTTTACACACTACTTTAATTATAAAGGCAATACTATTTGAATCGAATTATATAATATATGGACGTGTGGTCGTAATTAAGAAACTAACTAATACATATTTAACTCTTAATTACATTTGACCATTCATTTAAAATTAATAAAGCTTAATTACAGATTTAGTAATTAAAACTAGATAAGGTTTCTATTTGTTTCATGTTTGAATTTTTAGAAAATAACTATTTCAATTCTTATTTTTGTTCTCCTGTTTTCAAACTTTTGTTTATTAAAAACCAGAACGTTTGTTAACTAATTTTGTTTTTGTTTTTTCAAAAAACAAAATGTATTTTTTTCTCAACCTTATTTTTGTCGTAATTTAAACAATTTTATAAAAGAAAAAATCTTTTTGAAAAATATCACACATAAAACAAATACATTATCAAACAAATGGAAGTTTATGGTATTTTTTAAATTTAAATTAGAGTTAAAGTTTAAGATTAAAATTTTGAATTTGTACATAATGAGATCAAATTGATTTTAAAAATATTGAATTTTAAAGTAAAATTTCAAAATTTTATTAGAGATGTAATTTAATCTTAAAATACTCTTTATGAAGAAAATTTTCTTTATATTATTCATTAGTTTACGATAATTATGTCAAAAGACTTTTAAGAAATGTTATGTTTTGCATTTTATTAGTAATATTTCAATGGAGTGGATAGTGGTAAATGACTTTTAGGACTCTTCAAATACAAATAGGTAAGGAAACTGTTTGGACTTACCTAAAAAAAAACGATTAAAAAATTATTTTTATTTTAATTTCTTTCGAGGAAAGAGTTCTAAAAGTTATTTTAAAATAATTTTTATAAATTTAATTTTGAAATTCAAATAATTTATTTTAAAAATTAAACACGTGATATCCATCATAGATCTTAAAACTAATATTTTTTAGATTAGAGAAGAGGGTTCGAGCCTTAAGCGTTGAAACATGTAACACAAGCACAAAACGAAGATGTAAATGCATGTGAGATCATTCCTAACTTAAAGGGTGAATAAAAGCGTAATAAATCAATCTTGTATTGAATTGGTGTGGTCGAAGTGGTAGGACCCTTGAGGAAATTGGTTCAACTAAACATATGGGCAATTCCCATCTCTAGTCACCTTTGACCACTTGAGAACAATTAGTCATGCATGGATTATCACTATATTACCCAAATGAAAACCAAATAATTTAAAAAATACAAGTCAAGGTCATGTTGATGATAAGGCAAACTTATTTTGATCCTATCCATATATATATATATATATATATATATATATATATATTCAAAATGGATGCTTTAATTTATTGCTTTTAATTTTATGTTTTGAAAAGACCTTTCTTTAAAACCACAAGAAAAGAAGAAAATAGTTGGAATGTGCATTAGGTATTCCGGCAAAAGAGGAAAAGGCCTCACCTCACCAACTTGTTCCTGTAAAATTCCATGAACTAATTTAACCAAATCCATTATATAATCCTCTAACTTACCTTTCAACAACATCACAATATCCTTATCATTTTAAACCAATTAAAACTTCAGTCATCTTTACAAAATCTCAACATATATATCATAATTAATATTTATATTACACACATACTCCAATCATAAAAGAGCCTAAACTATAGCAAAAATTCGACACATAGTTTCACTTATTGTATGTTAGTCACGTTTCACAAATAAAGAGAAAACCCTTTTGTTTAATCCTAAAAAAAATTACGTTTTTTTTTTGTATTTTATTTACTTGGATTTGCTGCTCTGGTTGTTTTTTTTCAAATTATGTGAAGCTTTCACTCCAATAACTTATGGGAATGATTGATTTGAGGATGAGGCATTAGCATACTAACTCGCCTTCTTCCTTCATTTTCTTAGTCCAATCTCGAATGGAACTTTTTTTTTAGGATTCTTACAACATACTTTTTAAGAAATTAAGAAAAAAATAGAAAGAACATAAATGGTTAGTTTTATCTATAAAAAGAGATTATATGAAAAAGTTTCACTTATGATATGTTAGTCACGTTTCACAAGTAAAAGAGAAAACAATTATTTATTATTAAAGATAAAGAATATGTTATATAATTAGCGAATTATATATTGTATTTGTTTAAATTTCAGGATAAAATTGCAAAAATAACAAATATCAACAATTAACGTGTTATTACTGTCAAATCAACTTTATTTATATATACATATATATATATATATATATATTGTTTAAAAGGAGGCTACTTTTGGTTGTAGGTAGACAAAACCGAAGAAGAATATACAAAAGTGTGGATTACAAAGATAAGAAAAAGAGGAAAAGAGGGAGAATGAATACAAGTTAAGTCCGGCCAAGCTAAGGAACCTTATTTAAATTAGTGTAAAATTAAAGGATATGTATTCAAATATTACTTGCCCAATTAATTGACCAACCAATTTCATTCTATGCTGCTGCCTTTCCCTTTAGATGTTCTTTCTTTCTTTGGCTGTTTTCCCAAAAGAATATTAGAAGGTATCCTATTGATTAAAATATAATAAAATGAACTAAAATATTTATAAAATATAACAAAATGTTAATAAATCATGATAGACTAAGATAAGTTACCATATATATTAGGATAGACACATAATAGACTATTTTGATCTATCATAAATAAATTGTGATATTTTATTATATTTGTAGATATTTTCAAAATATTATTTAGAATAATTGAATTTTTTTAAATATAATAAACCCTAAACTAATACAAGATTTTAAATTCTTATCATTAATAGATAACAATAAAATTGAACTATGTTATTTATAATAATTTTTTTAAGGAAAAAAATAAATATTTTGCGAACCAAGCAGTGTTTTACTTTTTGGCCTTTTTCTTTGGACTCGTACATGTTATATAAATTTTGTTCAAATTGAGGGAGATTTAATTTCAATTTTGATTAAAAAGAAAAAAAAAAGGTTTAGTTTGGAAAGTATTATTATTATTATTTGAAAGACTATGTTTAGTTAGTCCAAGAAAAGTTAGAAAGCAATGTTATCTATGATGATGATTTCTAATGTTTTAACATTAATTTTGTGTCCTAATATTATTCACATCCACTAAGCCTAATAGTCTCATTTTAGGCTTTATGTCAATACATTAGTTGACCCAAGCAAACATCATCCATTCCAAATTGACTTTAATAACAAGTTAGGTTTTTAGTCTTTTGCTTTCCAAATTTATGTTTCTTCCTCTTCATTCATTTTTTATTCTACTTTTTGTATTTCACAAACAAACATTTGAATCTATAGTTAAATTCAAGAAACACACTATAAACTTCTTCAATTTGTTTTTTTTTCTTTAATAAGAAAATTGATGGTAAAACAAAAAAAATTTATAATTATAAGCCTAGTTTTTCTTTTTCTTTTTTAATAAAAAAAGCAAACAATGGTCAAATCCAATAATTTATATAACAATATGTAAAGTTGAAGAACCAAACCTAAAATTTCGAGGTTAATAATACACATTTGATGTCAACATTTTTAGTAGAACAATTGTGTATTAAGTTAAATTCATTTAACTATTTGATTGAGTAAGCATTTGCATTACATTTTAAAATATTTAATTTGAAAATAATTTATTTTAAAAAAATTAAATTGGCACACATAAGGTGTATTTTAAACAATTCTAACCAAAGTATATCAAATATAATGATCTTCAAAAAAAAAAGAAAAGAAAAAAAAAGACAAATTTTGTCAAGTAAATCCAAACAAATTCCTCATACCAAATATATATATATATATATATATATAAAAGGAAGCAAAATGAGATTTGAATATTTATGTTATTAGTTAGTTAGAAGTTTCCTTAAAACTAAAAATAAAGAATTTTATAATTAAAATCCCAATTACAAAAGTGGATGAAGAAATTAGAAAAAAAAAAAAAAAAAGAATGAGCGGCCAAGTGCGAAAGGGAAGTATTGAAAATAAAAAAAATAGAATGGGTGTGGTCAACTAAAGTTGAACGTGGAGGCATAATTGGAGGAATAAACCGTAAACCAAAATATTAAAAAAAGAAATGAAAATAGAAAGGTGAGAGGTGGCAATAAAAAAGTGGGTAGGAGAGGGGGGGTATGGCCTATGGGAATGAATGGGCTTCCATTTCCACGCGGGACATTGAACTATGAAAACAGTCAAACACTCCTCCTATTCCAACCATCGAAATTTCCTTCCGTCCTTTTCTTTTCTTCTTTTTTATTTTTTAAATTCCCCCAGTTGCTGGGATTCGTGAGAAGCTTCACACCTTCATCCACTATTTTCATTTTTTCTTGTTAAATCAAATGAAACTATTCCATTTTTAAATATATATATATATATATATATATATTTTCAAATATGTTATTTTCCAGTCCACCCTCTCTTACCATTCCAAACACGCCTTTCTCTCCTTCAAAATTATACTGCCACCTATAAATATCCTTCTCCTGTCTTCATTCCTTCTTCAAAATTCATCTCTCATCTCTCTTCTTCTTCTTCTTCTTCTTCTTCCAAAATAGCTAAATTTCACTTCAAAATTCCATCTCCCACCAGACATGGTTGATTTGGGTTGGAAGGCAAACATGGTTTCCTCCG
>JBBPDI010000015.1:2405297-2416071 GCA_037974545.1 Cucumis variabilis | reverse complement strand
GGATACTTTGAATGAGCTTACTGTCAAGATTCTTCTTATACTGCCTGCTTTTGTGGAATATGTTGTCTAGTTTTTACCTTACTACCATTATTATCATCAACAATTTCCCCCTATATTTGCCAGAAACCTTTCTTATCTTTTACTTTCTAGTACAGTTCATTTTTTAAGGCAACAATTTGATTTACTTCAATTTTCTACCTTATGATTCTCTTCCTATTGGGAATAGAAACTAAGCAATAAGAAATAAAGATATCCTTTTGAATGTTTATATGTAATGATGCCTGTATATATAATCAAAGGTTAAAAAAATGGTGATATACGGGAGAGATATATCTTCAAATGAAGGTATCCAATATTTGTTTTTCTCGAAAAATTGAGGAAGATTCAAAGTATTGTTAGACATCTTTTCATGGATATTACCAGTGTGAGTTCCAATAGATGATATATGGTGAAATTTTGTGGATGCATTCTTGATAAATCATGAATATTTTCGAAATAGTTTGTGGATAATATAGGGGTGTAAGAATATGGGTTGGGTTGGGTTGGGTTAAAAAATTTGAATTTTTCGAGTTGGGTTGGGTCTTGTAGGGTTGAACAATTCGGTTCAATTTAATCAATCTAACTTGAATTAATATATATATATATATATATATATATATATATATATATAATAAAAAAATAAATTAGGTATATAAAATTTGAATTTATGTACGAAATTTTGAATTATGTACGTTTCAAATTTAAATGTAACAATTTTGAACTTTTATAATCATTAGAAACCAAAAACGAAAAAAAAATTATACAACTGTTAGAAACTAAATTCGGTTGCCAACCCAAATAATCCTTAGAAACTAAATTCGGTTGCCAACCCAAATAATCCGGTTAGGTTGTGTTAGAAACTAAATTCGGTTGCCAACTCAAATAATCTGAAAATATGGGTTGCGATTTTACTTTTAGGGGATATTTTGTGGCTTCTATTTTCTAATTAATAAAAATTTCTATCTCAACTTACCAATTAAATTTTTTCACGAATAACATATATCAAATTATTCTCTCAATTTTTAATCTAAGATTTACCTTCATCAAATTGATTTTTTAGAAAATAAAATATATTAACTTAACGCTAATTGAAACTTTTTTTTTCACATCCAAAATAAATAAATAAATAAATAATAAAAAAATAATTTGAAAAACAACCTATTAAGTTTTCATCTATTCCAAAATATTTATAATGAAATTTTAGATTAATGTACTATTCAAAATTTTATTTTAAAGAAAATCAGTTTGAAAAAATGATCTGCTATGTATATTGGATAGGTATGTGTATCTCTGTGATGCTTCAAGTTATGATATATCCACGTGTTGCCAGTTTTGCAAAAGATTTGCGCATTGATGAGGAGGTAATAAATAGTAGTTCAAGTAGTGATGTTGATTCTTTCGAGCGACACATGTGAGTTATATACTATCATACAAATACTTTAGAAAAGCATCAATTAGACCAAGATCCACAAAGTAATGGTCAACGAAATGAAGGTGACGACGATGATGATCATGATGGTAGTTACAATAAGGATAGAGAAGATGAAGAATCAAGAACAACACAATACAGAAGGAGGTCAACTTTGACCATAGCCATCGAACTGGTGGACCAAGAATTGGAGGAATAGGAAAACCTTTCATGCCTGATGATGCTAACTCAGGAGGAGATGAGTTTGGATAGTCAATATGGACACCGACAATATGTCTATAACAATAGAAATTGTGGTTATTCTCATAGTAGCTATAATAAGTGATTATGGTTCCTATGGCTATATTGATGGATGTAACATATCAGTTTACATATGGGGACCACAATTTCAACGTAAAAGTCATGAAGACTTAAACTTAGACCCAACCCCTATATTATTTGCATTCTTCAAAGCATCCTCGTTTTGATGGAACGTGGTTTGATCCAAGGTCTCCTTCAATTGGTAGCATTAGGGTTGATGTTGATACTCACAGATTAGCATGCTTCTAATTGTATTAAAAACTCTGAGCATTATTTGACCTGAGAACAATATTGCCATTACCAAATAAATTATGCTAATGCTAGGTGTGAAATCTGCATTTTAAAGTAGAGAGGTTGTAAGAAGGAAGCTAATTAAGTATAAGAACTATGCGTTCTAAGGTGAAAGAAGTTAAAATGATAGTATAAGAGTGACACATTCTGAGGAAGAAGTATAGGCGATGTGAGGAAGGAAATTATGCGAAGTAAAGCTAGGAGTTGTGCTAAGTCAAGTTAACGCAAAAAGAGAAGTTTAGTAATGCACTTTTAGCTAAGCGAGGAAAGCCAGGCAAGGAAAGGGAGCTTCATTAAATCAGATTAGTAAGCTTCTTACATGTTGAATTAAAGTTAAAGATGTTTAGGGAAGATATTAAACCTATACATGTAAGGCACCAAGTAGGAGCTAACAAATCAAGATGAGATTACAGATGACTAATCCAACTTAGAATTAGTATAAATAGGTCTTGAAAGTTCAAAGAAAGTTATAAGAAATTTTAAACGTTTAAATTCTGTCAGAAAGATATTAGGCAAGGAGAAGAAAAGAATTAAGAAGGGGGTTAGGAGAAAACGTATAGCTTTTATGAGTGACCATTCTAAAGAGAGAAAAAAGTTTTCTAAAGCTTTCCTTTCAAATTCAAGTATGTTATGTTATGTTATGCAAAGTATAATACATGTTGTAATCAGATTTATGATTTATATGAAGAGCATGACTATTTGAAAGTATGTTTCCAAGTTAAAGTATTTCATTTTATGATGCTCGTATAATATGCTTGTATGTAGGTAAATCGCACATAGGAGTCAAGGCACACTGCAAGAAAATGGAGATCTCCCGATGCACAAAAGCGTCGGAAGAAATAGAAAAAACGTCGAAAAAGGATTTCTCGACACATAAGTTCGTGTCGAGATCGAAGTCGGGAAAAAACTATCGAGAGAGGATATCTTGATGCACAGGATATAGCGTCAGGATATCCTCTATTTTTTTTTTTAAAAAAACCTTTCCGTCGCCATCATCTTCCTGCTTGGGTAACCATCCATTTGATCATCTTCTTTAACTTCCTTCTCTTTTGCAGCTGCTGTGTGCAAACAAACATATGTAAAAATTCAAACCACGAAGACACACCAAACAGTAAATAAATAACATGAAAAGTAAAATCATACGTTACCCTTCTAAACTCACCATGGTTGCCAAGAACATAAAGAGCGATTACAACACATTCCAAACTGTTGAATATAACAAAAACAGAAATCAATAAGAAACATTTAGATACTTAGAATAAAAGAAACCGAATGATAGAAAAGGAAATTAAGAAAAAATTCAAAGGGGTTTATATTTAGGATTTTGAACTTTGAATTACCTCCAACCAAGAAGTTGTGAAAGAGATGAAGACGAAGGGAGTGGTGGAGGCGGATAGAGCGGACGATCTCTCTCTCTCTCTCGGCCTCTTCCGCTTTTCCTTTCAATTTGAGTTCTGTGTTATGTGAATATAAAACTCAAATATGTAGGAGATCTCCCGACGCACTTTGTGGACGTCGGGAATCCACCTATTCCTAATGCCGTAAAGTACAATGTCGAAAAATGTGTCCTCCATTCTTGACGTTTCACTAACGGTGTCGGGAAAAGTTTTTTTTTAAAATTTTTAAACTTCTCCCGATGCCATGCATAACGACGTTAGGAAATGTTTAAAATTTTAAAATAAATTAAAAAATTTTAAACTTTTTCCCATGCCATGCATAACGGCGTCGGAGAAAGTTTATCATTTTTTTAATTTTTAAACTTCTCCCGACGCCATGCATAATGGCATCGGGAGAAGTTTAAAATTTTTAAATTTTTTTAGAAGTTTAAACGTTTCTCGACACTGTTATGCATGACGTTAGAATTGTCAACCTTTCCCGACGGAGCTTCTACGGCGTTGGGAGAAGCTTTTTCTTCCAATGTCTTTTATCCCGAGTCCGTGTTGTGCGTCGAAAAAGATTTATTTTCTTGTAGTGACAACCATGCGTTGGAAAAGGTCCACACGGCGAAGAGAATGTGGTTGAATGCACTAAAACGTCCTCATTCAAGTTGATCACCTGAGCAACAGTAGTTGAATATATGCAATCTCCAGGGATGCTGTTGATGATACGTGTCGTCACAGTAGTCTATGTGTGAGGGTGGTTCAATGTCCTGGCTAAAGGAATAAGTAGAGACTAATGTGGTGTTTATTGTTTTTAACCCATGATGAGGCGTTGTGAAATTAAACTTGTAAAATAAATTTGAACATGTATTTGTATTCCTCAAAGGTTCTAAATGTCACCCAATAAGCGTTAGGTTTATGTTTTAAGTTTCCCTTCTCCAGGTAGGTGAGGAGTTGAGATCTTTAAGAAAAGACGATCTGTTGTAAGCTAGGCATTAATACATGCTTTAAGAGGTGTTTGTAGGTGTTGAGAGCTCGAAGCTTTTTAGCTTTCTTTAAAGTCAAGCTTTGTATTTGTACCAAGTTGCTTAGAGATAATAATAAAGTTGTTTGGTTATTCTGAAGTTTAAAGTATTACTATTATATATCGTTGCACTGGATCTAACTGGGTCGAGTTTGCACCCAGAAGGCAAAGAGGGAGAAAGCGTTTCGGGTGGGGGCGTGACACTAGCTAGGCTAGTATGTTCTAGATCATCTTTTTACCATTGAATATTGTATTTAACCTTCACTTTGTTTGACCTAAACTTTATATAATTCCATTATCAATCATATTTGGCTTCTACACAATGATATATAAGATTAAAATCATAGTTTATTACTTAAATAAACTAGTTTTGAAATTTCAATAGAAATTCACAATATTTTTATAAATTTATGTGATATCCATGATTTTTCCATAAATATCTAAATATCCGTCGATTTATCCTTAAATACACATTATTAATATTTATACCGATAAGGATATTTTAATCCTTGTATATCATATATAGGTAAGTTTATCCTTAGTATTTTTATTCGTGGAATAAGATGAGTTATTCTTATTTTTATAAGTTATTGCTTAAAATTAGACAAATTAATGAACTATCCTATCCTATCCCACCTTTCTTGAAACAATACCAAGTAGAGACTAAGAACATAAATTTGAAAAAAAAACGAAGCCAAAAATGTTAAACAAAAGCAACTAATTTTTAAAAACTTACTTTTGTTTTTTGATGGGAGTTTTGCTAGTAATTTAACTTTGTTTTTTAAAATGTAAATTACGGTAAGAAATTGAGCATTTTCTCATGAGTTTAGATTCACGTTGGATTATTTTCAGACTGATTTTGGGAATGTTATTTGAATGGTTGGGCGATGGATTAATTTTTGGAGTGATTACAAATTTTATGAATAATTACATCGAGTAAAAATTTTAGGGATAATAATAAAGTGTATATCAACATTATTATTGTTTTAAAAAAATGTAAATATAGTAAAGTTTATCAATGACAAATCAATATATGCAATATATTTTTTTAATGATAAACTCTCACAAATTTTATAATATTTGCAATATTTTTCAAATGTGGTAATAGAACAAGGGCAACGTGCTCTGATCAAGACTCCACTTTTTGCTCCGTCCATAGAGCATATAAATTTTCCTGGTAGATGGACCAAAAGAGGGAATAAAGAGATAGAAATAGGATGGAAGCACGAGCGCATGTGGGAACATCCCTACTTGACAAACCATTTCAATACGACGGGTGTGCCTGGCCATGGAAGTAATGGAAAAGAAAAAGTTAATTATTTAGTTGGACCATCTACTCGAGTTGTTCAAGTTGAGTTTTCTCTAAAGAGGATGAGATGCTAAAATGAAAATGCTCGAAACGCATACTGAAAAGATACCAGAGAAGTCGACCATTAATGACTAGTTCAAAGACTACGAGCGGTCTGATCAAATAAGGGTTCAAATCAAGATTAATTAGAAAATGAAATAAAAGCGAACTCTCATAGTTCGGATCTCAGCTCCAACTACTTCTTTGTAAGTGAGGTGATGTACTTCTTTTGGTTTGAAAAGGAATCACAAGTTGAAGTAGTTTGTCGTAGTCAATTTAAACCAATAAATCCAATACACTTGTAGTACAACCATTTGGATCAAAATGTAAAAGTTTCATGACTTACCATCTCACTTTGTGGCTGACATTCTATTCCATTTATTTATAAGTGGTCATTCGATTTTGATTTGAATGGGTTGGATCTCTCGAGGCGAGGGTGCATATGGTCGGCTAGCTCTTCAGGTGTCTCAGTGATACAAAGAAAAGACGAATTCCAAAAAACATATTTCATTGTTAGCATCACTGCTTACAAAGTTGTGTCCTAAGAGTGACGAAATCAACATACACAAATATGCTTATGAGCATATATTATGGCAGCTTATTGGAGGTTTTTTTTTGGTTTTATTGAAGAGTTTTACACATTGGTTCATCTAATGTTCCTTCCTCCTTTGAATAATTTTGAGTGAGCTATTAGAATTCATGGGGTGGTACATGCCTCACATAGCTATGTAGGAAATTATATTGAGCTAGTCGTGTACTAACCTTGAAAATTGCAAGCCCACTAATACTAATTCTATTATAAGTATGAGGTCGATCATATGAACTATTTTGTACTAGCTACAACACTAAAGGTTAAGTTAAAAGACTACAAATTATTTTGTTGGATGTCCACTCAGTGCTCAGGACTATTTCTTTATTTCATATTATGATTTTAAATTATAAGATGTTTTAATTATATTATATGCATGTATAATTAAGAAAGCAATTGATTTGAAGATGTTAGACAAATGGTTAACTCTTGTCTATAAACTTGTTGCATGAAAATTCAATAGATTTTGAAAATTGATACGAATTTGTTAAAAATGTAACTTTTTCTGTGAGTATAGCTTATTTCGGAATATTTATAGCGTCTTTCTTCTATAAGCCCACTTCTTCATCATCTTTACAAAATTTGATTTTTTGTAATTCATTTGTTAAAAATTTTACTAAGATTTTTTTTAAAAAAAATATAAATATAATATATAATTGGTCATATAATTTTGGTTACATAGATTCTTTTTTATTGAATTTCCTTAATTGGGGGTATAAGAATTTTCCATTTATGAAATTTCAGATCACTTAGATATCATACATACTAATGATTTTGATATTATTGCCTAATTATTATCATAATGGTTGAGATATTTGATTGCAGTCAACTCTCATATATGTTTTCATATTTTGGAGTGGAATTGTCCATATTGGATGTTAAGACAATTTAGTTTGTCACAAACAGTGATAACAACCGCAAATTGACTCAAGAGGTAACCACATCCAAGAGGTTGGATATAGTAGATGGACCAATTGTATTAAATGATTATTTACCTTGGAACCATGACTAAATTATGAAATGATATATCACACTTATTATAATTATTACATGGTAAAAATTTTATTATCTATTTTTTAAAAAATTATATTATATTAATATTTTTTTCATATAGAATAACTTTGTTCAAATATGTCGTAACAACATAAAGTTCAACATAATTTACCAAAATAAGTTTCAATGTGTGACTAATGTGGGGTAAATGAAGAAGATATTATTCAATAGACACAGAAACTTAATACTGCTTATACTGATGGAAGACGTGCTCATAATAAATGGCAACGAGCAATAAAAAAATATATTCCAAAGTAACGTAACATGTTGACCAAGAATCTCACATAGTTAATGATCTGGATTTTGGCTTTCTCTTGACTGCTTACTGGAAGTTTAAGCAGATATTGCACTGAATTCTGATCATTAACAAGAGTAATATCAACACTACTATTGCACAATGAATTTATTTGTTTGTTATAACTACAACAAGCTATTGATGATGTAATTCATTCTCAACAACACTTTGAGATATTTGTACCTCAACGTAGGGTTTAGGGGGTAGGAGGCATGACCAAAGATGACCACTGTGTGACACATGGTCGTCTTTTTTATGTAATGATATACTTTTAACTTTCTATATACTTTTATATTTAACTACTATTACATGGTTTATTTTTCTATAAACAACAAAAAAGACAATATTAATTATGTACCTATACACGATTTTGTGCCTACTCGTATACCTTGGAAACGAATTTATTCTTTCAACTAAATTATTAGAATACTTTTTTCCCACAACTTTCATATATTTGTTTTAAGAACTACATTATTATTATTATTGAAATTAACACTAAAAAGTTTGTGGGAAGACAAATGACATGTGGAGGTGTATGATTAATTGTATTAGATAATTGTGGTTCCTTTGTGACAAAAAAAAAAAGGAAGAGCAAATAATAATAATAATTACGAGAAGAGAATAATGGGGATTATGGGTTTGCTTTTCCTGATTTAATTAAACGTTGTCGTCTTGAAAATCATTAGTGGGTTTATTGCTTTCTTTTTGTCTCCCTAATTTGCATTTCCATGTTTCTCAAATCACTTCTCCACTCCCCCACTCAACTAATTCACATTTCTCTTTTCTTTTCTTTTCTTTTTTCCTTTTAAATTTAATTTAATTACAATACTAACATAACACCTCATCTTTTTTTAATTAATATGATTTGAACATCTAGTACCTTAGTTCAACATATACATCTTAGTCATACTATACTATAATATTGGCAGTTAGGCCTCATGCATGATAGTTTCAGGTTCTTTATATATATATATGAATGTATGGAAAAGAAAATCTATTAGATAAAGGTGAGGTTGGTTAATTTCTAAAAATAGGACTTTATAAGACAAACCACCTCCAAATAATATAAAAGTGAAATCATTTTAAATGAATCATGATAGAAAAAAAGCAAAAAAAAAAAAAAAAAAGAAGAATATTTCAAACTTTGAAGATAGAAAAAACAGTGTAGTTAAAAATTGTATACAAGTAAAAGAGACTTAAAATATTATTAGATATAATTATTCAATGTAAAAGAATTGGTAGATATAACAAAATTTAGATCTATCTTTTAAAATTTATCTATCACTATAAAAAGTGTCAAATTTAATAATATAATATCACACTAAATTACTTATTAAATAATTTAAAACTCCCACCCCAAATATAAACATAAACATGGCTCAATTTGACATAACATTGATTTTGAGAATAGAGGATCCATCCATTCACGTACAGCAGTAAAGAAAGAAAACTTAAATCTTAAAAGTGAATTAATCAAAGGGTAAAGAAAATGGATCATAAAGTTTAAAAGCAGTACAATAAGTTGTAATGTTTAAAGAAAAAAGAAGAATAGAGGGGTTGTAGTGGGGAGTAAAGTCTCTGTTGAGGCGTGCCCTAATTTCCAGCTTAAGCCTTTCTCGAATCTCACTGATTAACATAATCACCTAATCTCTTTACTCCCTAATTAATACTCTTTCTATTTCCACTCTCCCAAAGTTCTCTCTCTCTTATTTTAACATCCCATCACACTAATCAAATGAAAAAAACCACATATCTCTATGTCTATAATTGATTTTTTGTTGGAATCATAAATGCTAATTAACATTTTTTCTTTTTCTTTACTGGTTTAAAGTTCAATATCCGATCCCCACTTATTATTATTATTATTATTCTAAGACAAATATAATTAGCTTTTATCGAAATTAACTCAATGATAACTGACACGTTCTTTTTATCTAGAGGTTAGAGATTTAATATTCTACGTTGCAATTGTTGTACTCAAATAGAAAAAAAAAAAAGGAATTTAATTATTTTTGTATGTGATTGAAATTTACATGACATATTATTACTTACATTTTTGTTATATCTTTGTTTAAGATAAAAAATTTGATTCTCATTCTTATTTATTGTAACCCAGAAGCGATTACAAAAAAAAAACAGTAATACTTCTCTTCAACAGTGATAATGTATGTTTTTTATGAGTTCTCAAATAGTCGATAATAAAACAGTAAATAAAAAAGAATTACAAATATATAAAAAGTAATGTTTATAAACTTAATTTTAAATAATAAAAAAATAGTTCAATAGAAGGATAAACTGATCAGTTGATCGAAAAATAGGTAAAAACATGCCTCCTCGCATGCAACAAATTCACCTTTCCATAATTTAGGTGATCTCTTTTTTACTTTTTTACTGGAATAATAATCTTATATAATAATAATGATAATTTTATTATAAAAAGATAAATTTGTTTTTGGAGCTTTGTATGGTGTAATGTAGACAAGAAGATAGGACCATTTTCATGGCACTTTTAGCGATGTATGGATTTGGAAATTCATTTTCTGTTCATTCTTTTTGTTGCTTTTCAAAAACATAAATCCAATCCTGGAAGACTGAATGTTTTTTTACTCCTTTCTTTTTTCTAAAATTATTTATACATAATTTTCAAAATTTCATCATTGTAAGTTTAATTAAAAATAAAATTAACAAACAAATATATGTTTTGTTATTTTGTTGTACTCTCTGTGTATGTTGTTCTTGTAATGTGTGAGTTTGTGAGTATTCGTTTACAATTATTTATGATTCTTTCACGTACAAATAAATTAATTTCATTTTCTTATATTTTACAAAGCAAACATAAATATATATATATATATATATATATAGTATTGAAAAAGAAAATAGACAAAATCAAAATGGTTGTAATACATTTTTTAGTTAAAAAAGAATTTACAATGCTAGCTTTTGAATCACATGTTAGAATATGAAGGTGTGTAAAATAATGAATACAATAATAGATTTTCATGTGCAACTTGTTCTAATATAGTT
>JBBPDI010000015.1:2357437-2377205 GCA_037974545.1 Cucumis variabilis | reverse complement strand
TATAAACACATCGATATAATATACAAATTATATAATATCACCATAACGAGCAAAACTAACACATAGTAGCAGATACAGAATTTCATGTGATCAAGAGTATAATTTTATATAAGGTTAAAATTTTAGCTTGTTATCATCTCAATTTAAGTCATATGTAGCTCCTAAATATTAAAGAATATATAGTAGCAACATCTCAATTATGTGTCTAATATGTAATACCAAACATTTCTTTTTAAAAGTAATAATATAACTCTCGGTAACAAAATTGAAATTATTAAACCTTTTATTTATTTATTTTGTCTAATCCAATGGTTAATCTTTAAGAAATTTTTAATTTTAGGAGATTTTTACAAGCTAATTCAAAATCTATATATCTATTAAACGTTGGAAGGAGGTTTATTAAACCTTAACTTGAAATTTTAGATATTTTATTAGTCATCATTTTAGAAACTAAGAATTAAAATTGTACCAACTAAAATTTAGTTCTAACATAATGGTAGAATAAACAACCAAAGCAAAAAAAAATTAGGTATTGTTTATTAAAAAAAAAGGATTTGTTATTGTTTTTATTGCAAGTAATTAACCAAAATTTAAGTAATATTATTAATATTTATAATAGATGTCTCATATGTCATTCCTTCCACATTTCACTTAATTATAAAATACCACATGCTTGGAAATTAAAATGTTTATTATCATGTGTCACTTCCTCTACATCACATCTATCTTAGCAAAGGTTTTGAAAATATCCACATGGTCATGTAATTCACCTCATGTTTATCAAATTACCTATAAATAATGACATTTGAAAATTTTGTAAGACATAGAAAAATTAGTTAATATTCTAAAAGTCTTGAAGATAGGTGAAGTTTTTTAGAATTTATGTAAGAATATCATTTTAGTAATAATAATAATTATTATATTAGTGAAGGATTTTTAAGAATTGGAGAATTTGCAAGCCCATAGCAAAATTATAATCTAAGGCGAAAGTATTCATTTTTTTTCTATAGAAGGTAAATATTTTTAATATTCCTTTAATATTTGTGTTTATGTTGTGCTTGTGAGTGATTGTGCTTCTAGTTTTTTTTTTTTTTAATTGGAAATCCTAAATTTAAGTTTTAGATGAGCACTCTAACATGTACCTACAATTATAGGGCATAAAATAAAAAAAATATATTAAAAATGTTAAGAGTTGAGATGCACCCTAACATGTGCCCCCTACCACTGCACTAAACCAAGTAATCGATAACTGTATTGAATTTGTATGTATATTGTTAAAAAAATACTTAAAATTTATATTGAAAATGTAAAAAAGTGATAAACTGAGGGATACACGTGCCCCTCTGGCCTCTATTTGGCTTTGTCGATGGTACTAAGTATTCACTTCAAATATAGTCTAAGAAATGTCCTCGATAAATCACATGTACGATATAAAATTAACTACTAAATAGATGAACTCATGAAATTTTAAGTGGAAGGTAATAAAGATGTTTAATGGACAATTTGACGAAGTTGTATTAGATAAATGTGGTTTTATACATATCTTATAAGTCTATAAGTTGTTGGAACAAATACACTTCAACAAGAACAAAGATCTGAATCCAATGGCAACGAACAAAACCAAAACAATCGAAACAACTACAAGGGAACATAAACAAAATTTAGAATACAACAATGACAAATAAAATCTGCAAAACATAAACTCGTGAGTGACTGAGTCGCTGATCACACTCTCTTTAAGATATTTTGTGGTTCTACTAGGAGTACAGGTAGATTGAAAATAATGTCACGATATCTCCAAAATAAAACAACTCAGATTTAGTCTGTCTTGATTGACACCCTTTTGATTATGCTCAGAAGTATATATTTTCTCCTGTAGATCTAATCAACCTACGACAATATTTATAAGCCTCGGAAGGCTTTTGGTTTCACAAAAAATAGGAAAAAAAATTAAAACAAATAGTTTTGATATTTTTTAAATCACCCTCAAATATGTCATAAATATAAAATTGAACTACAGGATAACACTCACTTTTAGATCTTAGGTCCCTTCATCCTCAAATTTGTTTGTGCTTTTCAAATTCACAGGCACATAATATATCAACCAACCAAAAACAAAAACAACAAAAGTTTTATAAGTTGAAATAGCAATTAGTGACCCTCCAATTCAATTCCAAAGAATAAAAGATGATAAATTACATCGACTTGTCATTTATAAGGAGATCTTGACTAATTATAATCTAAAATATCAATTAAAAAGATCTAATAAAAACTTATATCTATCCTACAGTGTGAATAAAGTGAGTACTGTTACAGCATTGTACCCATATCACAATTCAGTGATCTCTTTTTCAGAATAATTACATCACACCATACCACACTACTAAAATTATATTCAACAAAGTGATTGAATTCATAAATACACTGAAATGAGTTGAAACATTTCACTATCATGTTAATCGGTGTTAATGTTGCAATTGATATCCATAATTTATATTTTCATTAAGATGTATTTGAAAGAATTAAAGAGATGAAAGAAAGAGGCATATGGTGTTTGATTAGAAGGAAAAGGAAAAGGACACGAGAAAGAAAATCTTCCATTGAATTAAATTCAGGTGGGGAATTAAAAAATAATAAGAAAAGGAAGATTATGGTGTGGTGTGGGCTTAGTTTTATAGAAGAAAACAATGAATCTTTTTTTAGGGACAAGGGGCAATGGACTCCAAAATCATTTAATATCTACTTGTACTAAAAGTTAGCTCTAAAAATCATGTTAAAGTAAATATGCAACAAAAGGGGACCTCTCCATATATAATGTAGAATGAATAAGCTATATGGTGGTGCTCCATTATTGTTTAAAGCTAGGGGGAAACATTTCATTTTTGTTTCCATTCTCACTTCCTGCATTCTTTTTTTTTTTTTTTTTTTTTAACATTAAATATTATTTTAGTCTCCATATATATTTTGAAATTTGCTATATACATTCATTTGCACAATTTTTGTTTTCATATATATTTTTAATAGATATTAAATTTAAAAAGTTCATTTTTAACAAACATCATTACATAATAACGATAGTGTTTATGCAAAACAAAATTTAATATATATATATATATATAAATATGTTTTCAAAATTTATTTTAAAAATACAATAGATAACAAAAAAAACGTTTTAAAAAAATCAATATAAACAAGGATTGAAATCTGGAGAGATTTTATTGAAAATAGATGGACTAAAATTAGACATATATGAAAATCAAAATAATGTGCAGGTAGTTAAAAGATTTTTGGTTTTTCAATAAATATTTTGTCATTTAATGTGGGTGTTAGACATGGTTTGCTAACTATTTTGAGATCGTACGATAAGCAATTGGTTTACTTCATTTTATTTTTTATTTATAGTTTTTTGGATTTTAAAAAACAGGAATATTGAAAAGAGTTTTTAAAATGAAAAGATAAAAGGCATTTTAAAAGTGAACATTTAATTTTGAAGAAACAAGAGATGACAGTATTATTGTTGCTTCATTATATTAATTGGATGAGTTGCACAATGATCACCGTTTTGATGGAATTGAGTTGAAAGACTTTTTAAACCTCATTTAAAGTTGTAAGCTTTTTCAAACCAAATGATTAACCCTTATTAAAAATGATCTCAGTCATCAAAATTATATACCCAAACAGATCCAACGATTCTGTTGGTCTACGACCTTTTTCTTCACTGAACTTTTCTCCACTTTTCATTTATTTATTTCTATAGTAATTTGCACGATGTAATTACAAAAATATTTTATTATTTTACACTTCATTCTCAAAAAAAGTTCAAACTTAAAAATAGCTGGATATGAATTAAATTATTTATTTTAAAAAGAATTATTAATTGCAATGAAAAAATAAAAAATAATTGTTCAACTCATTATCTCCATAATATAAAGAAACTCACACATGGTAATGTTTGGATATTATGGTTGAAGACTTGAAGTGTTACATTCATAGGTTCATAATTTGTCTTATTTTAGAAGACAAACACCTTAAGAACCATAAAGAAAACAATAGGGTTCAAATCATTTTACAAATTTGTGCATGTGACATTAATTTTTAGTTAAGTTAGATATATATTGTAATGGAAAATATCCTCAAAATGTAAGTTACTATCAACCGTCATGTTACAAGAGTGATACAAATGAATCAAGTCCAAGTGCACAAAACGCAATATGTTTTTCAAAAAGCCATTCTTTTATTTAAACATTTTTATATTAAAAAAGTGGTTGACAAGAAAAATAGCAAAATAGAGGGTTTATTTTGAATAAATGACAATTTTTTATTTAAGTTAATAAAATAGCAAAATCAAAAAATATGAAGAAAAAAATTGTTGAAACAATGTCTTAAATGCCCATACTAAATAAAAAAAAAATGAATGCTAAATACAATTATTCAAGAAATAAAAAATAATTGAATGCTAAATACAATTATTCAAGAAATCACAAATATCCTATAATCAAAATAAAACTACCAACACACAATTAACAACTATTATCATTAAAGCTCCACATAATTTCTGTAGTCGTTTCATATCTTCAAATCGTGTGCATTCAAGCAGAAACAATTGGAGCTTCTAGCTTCTTTCCCTTCAAACCCTTCGAATCTTCATACATTTGGCGCAAATTAAGAGATTTTCTTCTTGTTGGCTCCTCTGACCAAAGACTCACGTGTCGAACAACCTATTGAAAAGTGGTAAACTATATAGATGCTAAAATTAATGAAAAAGATGATATCAAATTCGTTGAGCAAATGAGATAGTTAGTAAAATCCCATAAGTATAAGATATTAAGGTTTTTGTGGGAAAGTTTTCTTTTAGATTGTTCTCCTAGATAGCTTACTTTTCTTATAATACCGGGCTATCAACAATTTCAATCTCTACGAAACACAGAGCAGCAACGTCGTAGGCCAATGAAAGAGATCTTAAAACAAAACCACTAAAGACCCTTAGTTGTTCAATTTTAAACTAGCATAATGTTCAGCTCAAATCTTCCATGACATAAAAGGTCTCTCAGTTCTATGGTTTTTGGAGAAACTGATAATAAAAAACCAATGATCTTAAGAATGAACAACCAAAGGAATATTTGAATTCCTTGATTAGGAAAAAAACGATTCTCAATCGAATCGATCTTTCTGTTCGATTGAGCTTACAGACGTTCTTCCATTGTAAGGATTGAAACTCAAAAGATATATATGTAACATAGAAAATACCTTATACCAACGGAGGGTAGAAGATTGGCAAAGAAAGGGTGCAGTGTATCACGATCATACTTGTCCAAGGCGTGTTTGCCTATGGCCGTATGTTCCGATTAGCCCCAGTTTATCTTATTTTTATGTCTTGTACATAGTCTAGGCATTTGCTTTCAGTTCTAGGTCGATATGCTTGGGAGTGACGTTTCGGTATTTTCATATGCAAGCCTGCCAGAAAGGAAAATGTTCAAAATGTATTATAGGGGAGACATGGTAGTTAAATCCCCGACCAAACATTAGTTGTACTCTTTGCAAGCACCCTTTTTCCTTGCAACTGACAGTCTTTAATGTTTTCTTTAATGTCGTTTTCAATGCTTTTGTTTCTTTCTCGCGTTTTATAAATAAAATTTCCCAAGAATGCGAAGGAAGGTTACGACATACGTCGACATTATCCACAACTTTCGGATTTTGATCGGCTGACTTGTTCATTGAGATAGAACAAGTGTCGCACAATTGTCCGTATCGAGGTTGAAACGCTACGATTGTGACACAGTGCAGAGCAAGGTGGAGAACGTCGCGGCGTGATGGTGGACAAGGCATAATTATAATTCTAAAATTTAAATTCAAATTAATTGTTATTAAAAATATATTATGTATAATTAATAAATTGTTTAAAATATAAAAAATCTGAAAAATCTTGTATTTATATTATGCAATATTTTAGGAAAAGATCTAAAATTTAAATTCAAACTGTTATTAAATATATATTTGATATTATTTAATAATTTTTTTAAAATATAACAAAGCTGGAAATCTTGTATATATATTTACCATTATTATAGGAGAGATTGCTGCAATCTTTTCGAGCAACAAAATAGCAAATTTAGTTAAGATTTATCAAATTTAAATGTTGTTTGCAAAATATCTTATCTCATCTTTTGAGCTATTCAAATACATTGTATTTGGAATATATGGATCATCCTATACCAAGAGGAATGATATTATATCTTGATGACCAATTTCTTTTACCTTTTTGTGTGTGTCCCAAATTTGTTGTTTATAACATCATTCGTACTCTAACATATACTATGTTTGAAAAATCTTAATTATATTAGTTATTATAAAGTTTGGTTAGTCAAACAACCGTGATTATGATTTAATCACACACTATTTAGGAAATTGTTCTTATGGTTGGTTTTGTAACAAATCCATCTTAATGTTATATTTTTTGGATTAGAAAAGTATATGATTATATGAGCAAATAAATATTAATATTTGAATATGTGATCATGATATAGAACAGATAGTTTACCACCCTATTTAAAAGCATAAATTAGAATGTCATTGTGTTAGCAACATATGTTATACATTCGGTCAAATACCGTGGAACTAATTTGAAAGAATAATATTGTCATATAGTATGTACAAATACATTGTAACTCAATAGAAAATCAACACAATCAATCCTAGTGAATTTAACCAATAAACCGATTTTGTTAAATTAAGAAAAAATAATAATAAATAAAACAAATAGAACAAATTAAATATATTCAAATTGATACTTTTCTTATATTTTCCAAACAAATATTTTTAAGTAGGTTAATGAAATATATTTATTTACTAACCATAAAAATATTTTTAAGGAGCTCAATAAAATATTTTGGATTAAATCGAATTTATTAATTTTTTTGTTAATAAATAAATAAATTTGGAAATTTTCAAAAAAAAATTAAAATTAATAAAATATTTTTCTATATCAAAATAAATGGTTGATATAAAAAAATACCAAAGCTAATAAAATTTCAATTTCAAATTTCAAATTGTTATTAACAATAGGAGCATTTTTAAAAATAGAAAAATAAATTAAAATATTTACAAGATATAGCAAAATTTTAGATTCTATCACTGATAGTCTTCTATCACTATAACATATCAATGACTATCAGTAATAAAATTTGCTATCAGTTGTAAATATTTTGTAAAATCTACTGTTTTTAAAAATTTTCCTAAAATAAAAACACTATTTTGTTTTATAAATTTTACTAAAAACTGTTTGGAAAATTTTCAAAAATAGATCAATTTTAAAGGGGTTGATGACTTTTAGGATTAAGTTTGAAAAAAATTTAAAATTTAGAACAAATTGACAGTGAAAAGTCAATTATGCCCTTATGAAATTAGGGAAATCTATGGGCAATCTCAGTGTTGGTTCAACTGAGATTAAAAGAAGAGAAGGAAATTAAGGAGATCTTAGGAAATCTTGGACTTGAGTTCGACCAAGATATTGAAGTTAAAAGAGGAATTTCTCGGGACTGTGTGTCGGCCGAGGCTAGAGATAGAAAACCCTTTAGTTGGTGAACTCGGATGTTCTCGAACCTATTTCGACCGAGAGCATTATAATTTAATTGTTCAGTGGAGTTGGAATCTAGGTGTCTTAAGCATATTTCATGCATTTTGCAGCAAAAAAGGAGATGGATTAGGCGTAAGAGGTGAAAGGAAATCAAAAGATAAATTAAGAAAGTTGGAGGTGTCATTTCAATTTCATGCAAGGATCAATTTAGTATAAATAGGAAACTTCACAATAAGGTTTCTCACACATCTCGCACAAATTCCAAACTTTCACATTGTGTGTTTCAGAATCAAATTAATCCTTTGGAGTGTTTTTATGCATGTTTAGTATGTATTTTAGGTACTTATATTTTATCTCACGCACATGTTAAGTCCTTTGGAGTGCTTTTATGCATGTTTAGAAATCCTTTTAGATACTTATGTTTTACCTCGCACATTCCAAACTTAATTGCACAATCCCACATGACTTGGGGTGATTTAAAGTGTTTTCCCACATGGCATAGAGACCTTTGTATGTTATTCATTTGTTTCTTCGTGTTTTCCATATTGGTCACATTTGTTCCTTTTGGTGCAACCTATCTAACTAAACCATTTAATGTCCATGACAATCATTGGGTTTTATTGTAATGACCCAACTTTTCGAATTAAGCTAAAGTTATTACTTTGATACTAGACTCATATTTTAAACATAAAACTTGATCATTTAAATGAAAATTTAACAGCATCAAAGTGTTTTAATTTGGGCCCTAATTCAAACAAAATTTTGAAAGTTTAAAAACATAACGATAATAAAGAAAGTTCAAGAAAATAAAAGTTGTTCAATCATGGAAACCCAAAATAGTCTCAATTACTAAAGAAAAAAATAAAAAATATAAAGCAGAAGCAGTTTGAAGGACTTTTCCCCTATGGCAATCACGTCTCACTTTTGTCTCTTGTCGGTCTACTTCTCGTGTTACCTTTGCCTGGAAAGTTAAACATAAAAAGGTAAGTATAATCATACCCAGTAAGAGACCCACTAGTGGTCCCGTTGGGGGAAAATAAAACTATTAACTTTCTATTATGGGTACCCTGCACTTTAAGAGTCTTGTGATTCCAAAGGAACACATAATCAGTCTAATGCCTTGAAGGACACACATATATTAGTCTAGTGCTCTACAGGAAGCACATGTTAGTCTGGTGCTTTCGAAGGATGTACAACAGGTGGTGATCCCGTAGGACACCTGCAAGGCACACTACCCAATAGACAAAGTTAACAATTTTCCCTCAGTCTGTTATAAACATTTAATCAGTCCATTCCTTGTACAGTCCAACTACACCATCATATAACCAATCCAATTTAACACACTTATAGACAATCTATTCAATCTGTCATAATATCAGTTGAAAATTAACAACACACCAGACAATCAAGATATATATATATACACGCACACACACATGACACCCTTCTCAGTTCACAAGTACACTGTCCATACTTTAATATACTATATACATATCAGTCATCCACATTATACAGATACCATCATATCTACTTCTACATACATACATACATACATACATACATACATACATACATACATATATATATATATACACACACACACACACACACACACACCAGTCAGTCATAGTATACATTTATCATCATATCTACTTCTACATATATCAGTCATCCATACTTAAGTCTAGAGATCCAAATAGTCAACACATTTCAAAACTTATAAAGAGTTCAGTAGTAGAAACCTCTTACCTTAACGTTACCTAAGCTCCTTAATTGAACTAAAGTCCAATGAAAAATACCTAAACATTAGGATAGGAAATTCGATTACTTTCACAATACTTTCTCCCATTTAATTTCTTCAAATAAATTTATATACTTACCCAAGTATTAGCGAATCGAGCTCCAACTAAATCTAAAATTTGTTGTGAACCCAAGGAATTCAAGCGCTATCTTCAATACCTTCAATGGTCGAACAACAAATCAAACAATTAATCCAACCATAACACTTGAATTAGTTTTGAAACAACTACAACCCATAACTTAAATTTTACCAATAAAAACTTTGACGATTCACAACAAAACAAAGGCAACGACGATCTAACCTAAAAGAAAAAGATCATGCAAACAGATCAAGAGTGTAAGCAAAATTTTTGCATAAATGTCGGTTACTCCCTAACATAACTTTCTACTCAAGCAAAGAAAAATTGCTCAAAGAGGAATTAGGTTTTTTGCAAGAAGGATAACTCAACACCCCAAAAACCTTTTCTTTATATATATAAATCAAGAATAAAGGTTTTAGAAATAAAAAATATATTAAATAATAATTATTGTTAATTTCCAACTCAAACATTAATTATAAATGAGTACGATGATAGTCATTCCTAACAAAATTGTCTCACCGTTGCCGATGTTAGAGACATTCACTGGCCGTTCACCGTTGTCAACATTGCAGACGTGTTGTAGGAGAAGGGTTCGCATACATGTTGAAGAAGAAGGCCGAATGTTTTTTTTCTTTTTTCCGTTAAGGTGAAGAAAATTTTCAACAATGGCATAATTGATTTTTTCACTATCAATTTGTTCTAAATCTCTAACTTTTTTGAAACCCAATCCTAAAAGTCATTAATTCCTCCGAAATTGATTTGTTTTTTTTTTTTTTTTTTTGCAATTTTTAAAGTGTTTTTATATATAAATTTGTTTTATTTGGTATTTATAGCCATAAAATATAATAAACTAAGAATTTAAAATAATGAATGGTATTAGAGTTGGTGGAGATGGTCGTAGTCGTAGTCGAAGTTCATGAGAGTTGGCCATCGATGTGGGGATCAAACGGTGTCTTTTTCTTCAACGAAGTTAATCTTGGGAGGTGGCGATCAGAGTAGCAACGGGGAGGAGACATTGGTGAGGGTTGCGTGCACTGTTTCCATATTGGCGTGAAAGTTAGTATAAACTATCGATGTGGCCCTTCAAACATTAAGTGGAATTTATATCTCAACTCACAGCCACACTCATACATTTGCGTTAAACACTCCTACAATCAATTAATTAGGAGGTGACCAACTCTCTAATCAATTATTTTTCATGAGAAGACAAATGTACTTTGGAAAATGAAAAACCTCACGTTTTACATTTGTGTGCTTTTAATTGGATTTTTTCAACAAAAGAAAAAGAAAAAGAAAAAAAAAAGAAACAAGAAAGAAAAGAAGAGAAAGGAAAAGAAAAAGAGATTAGTATTGCTATTTTTTCAGGATTTCATCAACAGAGGGTGTAACAGAGAAGGTGCACCTGATGATCACTCCAGTCTCAAGAAAGATTGTGAAGAAAAAACCAATGAATTTTTAGGGATTAAGTTTTTGTTACTTGAAAAAGGTTTGTTTACAGAAGTAGGAATTTTGAAGTGTATATACAAAAAAATAATAATTAAAAAAAAATCCATTTGACATAATCTTTGTTTCTAAAATTTAGAATTCATTCTAACATCTAGGAATTCATTTGTAACTAAAGAAAATTGTCATATTTTTTTAGAATCCACTCTACAAATTTGTTATTGTTTTGTTTTACTTTTAAATTTTAAAACAAAGTGTAACTTTTTAAAGAGAACGTCCCATGTTTTTTGAAAAAAAAGTTAAAAAGAAATTTATTTATTGTTTGCTTATAATTTGATTGAATTGGTTTTGAAATTGTTGAAATCATTTTAATGCTTGAAATAAAATTTGAATAAAAGTATAAAATTAAATATTAAATAAAATTTGAATGATTGAAATTGTAATTCAAATTACTTTAAACAAGACAAAATGTGATTTTAACAACTGCACACATTTAAATTATTGGACAAACTTAAAATTTCCCTTATTTTAGATATTTTCTCTCTTCTCTTAAAGACCAACATAGTTCAACTAAAACAATGTTTGCATTCTAAATATTGCCGTCGATTCCACCATATATGTGTTCTATTATTTTTTAGGAAAGGTTGTAAATTTAGTAATTAAATTTAAAATAATTAAGTGTTTAGCAACATTTTAACAAATTTACAAATATAGTAAAATTTGTCAAATTCTATCAATGATAGAAGTCTATCAATGAATGATAGATCATGTTGTAAATATTGGTCTATCAGTGATAGACCATACGAATCTATTAGCTATACAAGTCTACCAGTGATAGCTCTGCAATATTTACAATTTTCTTAAATGTTGTTATATTTTTAATTATTATTCTTAAAATGATCATCAAATTACTATTACCACATGAGAAAACCATTCAAGACAAACCCAAGGCCCAAATCCAATGAATTCTTTTTAAAAAGAAATTGGACCTTTTCTAATGGGCTACGGTATTTTTTGGGCTTTCGTAATTTGTTATCAAATGGTGAGCTGTCTTTAATGCAATTACATTTCAGGCCCTCGGCCCTCGTCAATCATTTATAATGATCAAAATACACTGTAACTAAACCAAATATCACTATAGTTGATGAACCCGTCCAACAACAAATACAAACAAAAGTGAGTATTTTTTACAATTGGTGACAGAATCACATAAGAAAAGATTAAAGGAAAGGAAATAGGAAAGTTGTATGGCTACTGATTGGGAAACTCATGAACAAACAAACAAAACTGAGAAAAATGGGAAAATTCACATCTTAATCTGCTGGTGGGATGGTACTCTGGTGCAATAATAGTAGAACAATAAAATCTAGATACACGTGCCAGTTTCATGTTCTACAACTTCTACAAATTTTAAAAACCTTAAATTATAAATTTTTAATTCAGTTCATTAAAGTTGAACACAATAGCTAATTTAATTTTAATAAAGTCACTTATTTCGCAATCTAATTATAATTACAACAGTTAACTTTAAAAAAAGTAATATTGTATTATTGATGTATAGATAGTAAAAATTAGAAAAAAATACTAAAGTTTTAAGTATATTATTGATTAATATCGTGTTTTGTGAGCCCGTTAACGAGAGCCCAAATTTCGTACTTCGTAGAAAATAGTTCTTTTTTTATGGGCGATATCATGTTTTTTTATGGGTTTTATCCATGATCTTATCCTAAACCTAGAATTATAAATTATTTTCTTGATAGACAATGCCCATCAAGATATTATTTTTCTTGATGGACCTTGCCCATGGTTTTTTTTTCTTTTATCTTTGTCCATCAAGAAACCCTAGACTCATCAAGAAAATTCTAAACCCATCAAGAAATTCAAAACAAATATATTAATTTTTTTTCGATAATGACCATTGCAAATCAAGAAATAAACCATAAGGAAACTTTGTCCATCAAAGAAATAAAAATCTACATTTTTTTAGCATTTTTTCGTATTTTTATAATAATATAAGAAGACTTTTCTTGATGTACATGACTGTCAAGATAAACATTGTGTCAAGAAAATATTTTTTCTTGATGATCTTTTGACATAGCCATCAAAAACTCAAAATTTGTGTGCATCAAGAAAGACCAAATTTGTAGTAGTGTTTATTCTATTAAAATTTATAAGATTTTTAAAAATAAAATATAATTCTTTATATACTAGCTTAAAATGTGAAATTTCAAATCTTTTATTGTTTTAAAGGTAGAAATTTCAAATATCTATATGAGAAAAACAAAAATTCAAACTCACAAAACAACTATCAGAAGAGAGTGAGTCGGGTGAATAATATCTCTTGATGGGCTATAACAAGCATAAGAAGTAAGTCATACAATGGCGTTGGGAGTTAGTTAAGAAAAAGTTTAGGATTAAATTTTTGTCACTGGAAAAAGGTTTGTTTATAGTCAGTTTTTTAACAGCGTCGAGAGTTCCCCGGTAAAAATAGTTTTGAAACTTTTAAATCTCATTTCTTCCTTACGATTTTAACCATACACTTTCACTCTCCATCTTCCTCACAACATTGCTCTACCTCTTCCTTTGTCAATGTCGCACCACTAGTCATCGTTCTATCTTCGTCACTACCTCTTTCTCCGTGGTATTGTTGCTTCTTTTTTCCTCTACATTCATTTGTACATTTCTTCTCTTTTGTGCACTTTCAGAACTTGATTTTCAAAATCTTTCCAATTGCCAGTTCCTTTTTTATGATCATTTTTTTCATTTCGATTTTAATTAGGTTTGTAAGTGTAGATACTGTATTTTGTCTTTCATTTTTATATTCATTTATTTATTTATTTTATTTTATTTTTATAAAAGATTTGAATTTGAATTTAAATTTAAATTTACCTTTAAAAAAATAAAAAAATTAAATAAATAAGTTTTTTTTCTCTCCCTATTTTTCTCAATCGTCCCCCACCATTTTTGTTTTTTCTCTTTCCTTCGTCACCACGCTACTCTCTCACTTTCTCTCTAGAGTCTTCACTCTACTTCATCTAAAAATAAAACGATCAACCTTGCCCTATTAAAAAAAAAAGAAAGGGAGCTTTTCATGTGCTCCTCGTTTGGGAGGATTGAGAAAGGTTCTCAAATCAAAGTATTCAAATGTATTTTCTTTCTTTTTTTTTCTGGTGATTTGGTGAAGACTGCATATTTTTAATTATTGGATTTAGGTCAGGCCCGTTTGTTAAGTATTTTTTAGATTTAGGCCACTTTAATTAATGTGGTTACAAATTTATTGTGTCTTTGCATTCATGGTTCACTGTGTTGAATATTTGGCACGACACCGTGCATTATTCATTAGCATCATGGCATCATGTGTGCACCCATTTGGATCCTGTGTTAATTATTCAGACATCTTGATCTTGTGTTAATTATTTGCATCCTGTATTAATTAATTAGTATACTGCATTCATGCTTTCACCCATTTGGCATCCTATGTTAATTATTCATGATACTAAATATTCATTTGGCTGCATTAATTAATTATTTGACATCTTAGCCTGCATAATTATTCATTTGGCATCTGCGTTAATTAATTATTTGACATCATGTCATTTTGCGTTAATTAATTATTTTGCATCATGTCATTTTGCTTTAATTAATTTTTTGGCATCATGCATGTTAATTAATTATTTTGCATCCTAATCCTGTATATTTTTATTTATTTGGCATCGTGCATATTTTTATTTATTTGGCATCCAATATATTTTATTTATTTGGCATCCAGTATATTTTTATTTATTTGGCATTGTGCATATTTTATTTATTTGGCAAGCAATATATTTTTATTTATTTGAGATCCTGCTCTCTATTTATTTGGTTGCTTATGTTATTTATTTCTTTATTATTTATTATTTTATCTCACGATATTACTTTACTTATTTCACAACCTGCAACTTTTACACAACCTATATAACTATTTCACAACTTGCATATTTTTCAAATTTCAAGCTATTATTTATTTTTCAATTTGAATATAAAAATTTAAATTGGAGAAAAAATATTGTTTTTTATGGGTTTTATAATTTAAATTCCATGAATATGTGAAATTTCTCCATTTGAAATTTAATTAAATTTTCTTTAAAATTATAAACAATTTCATATTTTAAATGAGACTGAGTAGTGTTTTGTATGAATTTATTAATTCTTTGATACATGAAATTTCTCATTGGACACCTATGATGGAGATTTAAATATCAAAGTTTGGTATTTTAATATTCTTGAGGTGTATAAATAAAAAATATAAAGTTTGATATTTTAATATTCTTGAGGTGTATAAATAAAAAATATATTTTGAAACAAAAAAATTAAACATCATTTTTCTAGTGGCTCTTATGCCACCCATAATTATCAATTTACGCTTAAGTTTTATTTTCTTCGATGTGAATTAATAACCATGGGACATTTAAAAAACCTAAATAAAAAACTTTTTTCTGTGAACGGTTTTAATTTAGTTTAAAAAATAAAATTGGGTAACCGTTTTATGGGTGTTTTAAGGTGTTAACTTCTTCCCTACACACAACTGACTCCCAAACTTAAATCTCGTGAATTTACATAGACCATTTTTTATTTTTGGGTTACCAATCACACCTTAATATAGTTAGTGGCGACTCCAAACCTATTTATTTATTAAAATTAAATAAACGAAGACGTCTGTCGTTTCGCGTCGCGACAGTAAATTTATGATTTTTTCTCTAATGCCACTTGCTTTCTTGTACATATTTGAAATTTGTACATAAAGCTTGAATTCAAATATGGTTCATTGAGGAAAATGATGGAAGGCTTAATCATTGTAAGGTCTTTAGACTTGTGGCCTTTTGCTTTGACAAACCATCGTTGATTTTTAGTTTCTTTATTCCTAATGTACATTTGAATGTTGTAAGATCATTTTTTATAGATAATTTAATTCCTGAATTGATTTGTTGAACTAGTGTTTATCTCCGTTTGTTAGATTTTGATCAAACTTGGTAGGAATTGAGCAAATGAGAAATTGTAAAGCTTGAGAAACTCATCAACGATAGTATAGTGAAGGATTCTTTTCCTCTCCTTTTCTTTTAGTGAATAAGTTTTTTTTTTTTAATAAATAAGTTATTTTGAGTTAAAGGAATAGATGTGGTAGATTCATATATAATGTAATTGTTAAATCTTGTAGTTAGCTTCTATAATATGTAGTTTGGAATTGGATTTTCTTGCTCGTAGTTGTGATCTTTGAGCTAATTTATATGGCGAAGATGAATATGATCTTTTTTCTTCTATAGTAGAGCTTTGATAATAGTTTAGAGTTTATGTGAATAGATTTCATATAAATTTCTAATTACATTAATTACATAATATTGTTTTAAATTCTTTTTGGACTAAAGTAGTGTTTTAGAATTTTCCCTATAACATTTTGTAAACTCTTTTTTTATGGATCCAAACTTGTTTTGAACTCGTTTCTAGCAAATATCCTAGCCTTTTGTGTAAAATATTTAGATGGTAATTTTGTGTTTAGACTTTTCAATTTCCTTTGAAGTGTTGTAGTTTAGTTATAACCATTTGGAACAATCTATGTTTCATTTGTGTTTAACTTTTATATATATATACTCTTAATATTTGTTGTGATACACATGCTTGCATTGTTACTAATTCTTACTAATCTCACAACTTAATTATATGGTAGGTAAATTTGATGCCTTAGAAGTTCCTTTCGGAGTCACGAGCTACATGTAAATTAAACACTTGTCTTATAGCATATATATGTAAACTTTGTTATTCTTAACTACGCCTATTTCTCTTGTATGCAACAACAATATCAATAACAATTTTGGTTGTTTTTTTTAGTGTATGTGAACACTTTTCCTTTACTCAATTATTATTGATTTAGGTTCTATTAATTTTAGATTATGAAGATTAAAATTAAACGTAATTAGATTAATAATGAACATTCTAGAAAGAATTTAAGAATTTCCAGACAATTAAACCCCATCAAGAGATTAATGAGCAATAAAGCTAACGATGAGCTTCCAACGAGGTGGCAACTAGTGTTAGGAGTTGGGAATTTTTTTACTATACTCTCGACCATGCCAATGGCGTTGCGAGGGGTCTCCCAATGTTTTTTTTTTGTTATTTCCTGATGATTGTAGACAGAGTTTGTAGCCTACTATAAATAAATTCAAATTACTTATCTTCTCAATTATATATATTAGTTTTGACATTAAAATATAAAATTAAAATTGGAAACAAATTCTATGAGTTATATAAATAGTAATAATATAAACAGAGAAAAGACATGGAATGAAAAACAAATCGATAAATTGTTAATTAAATGGTAAAACGGAATAAAAGGGAAGAAGAAGATTAAAAAAAAAACTGAATGTGATGCTGATTACAAAAAAAAAATAAAATACTAAAGGTCAAAAATAAATTGAAAAAACATCGGATAAAGGTTAATTTTCATAAATAGACAAAGCGGCAAAATATTTACGGCCTAGAGAAAAATTTAACAAAATTAGCTCGTTAAGGTTTTTAATTTTTTCAAAATTTCATATTTCTGGTTTATAATGATTTTTCAATTCTGATTCTTCCTCTTCTTTTCGATTTATTCATGTCATATTTTATATATCTTTCATCTGCATCATTCTATATTCTCACTTCTTTATGATCTTCGGCAATATTCTTTCTTTTTATCGTCTTCGTTCTCCACTTCTACAATTTTTTCATCGTCTTTTTCTCTTCTTCTGTAATCTTTCTTTTATTTTTTTCAAACCATTATTTGGTTCAAGATCGTGTACCAAATATACAATATTTTAAAAAAATTCAAACTGTTATTTAGTTGTTTAGATCATGTGACAGATATAAAAGATGATGAAAAAAAATCGTTGGGATATTGGATATCCAAATCCAAACAATCATAGCCAAATTTAAACTCCAAATTTTTTTTTGAAACAGTCGTTTAGATTTGACTTTTCAAATTTAAATGATCAAATCTAAATGATCATGTATAAAAATAGCCAAATTTAAACGATTAAATCTAAACTGATCGTGTAAAAAAATAGCCAAAGTTAAATGATTGTGTACCAAAGAGTCTTTTTTTAAAAAATCGTTTATATTTGGCTGCCCAAATTTAAATGATCAAATCTAAACGATCATGTACCAAATATAAACGATCGTTTTTCAAAAAACATTGAAAAAAATCATTGAAATTTGGCAACCCAAGTTTAAACGATCAATCTAAACGATCGTGTATAAAAAAGTTATTAAAAAATCGTTTAGATTTAGATTCGATCGTTTAGATTTGGACTAAATCTAAACGATCAATCCTAAACAATCGTTTCCTAAATACTAAACAATGGTTTTCCAAATATATTATGCTAATTAATCGCGGTATTTTTAGAATTTTCCATTATGGGTCTGTGAACTTTTTCGTTTTCAAAATTGTTCTATACGATGTAAATATTTTACCATTTTGTTCTATTTTTTAAAAGACCCCTTAGATAAAATCGAATTTGATAAGAAAATATATAAATAAATCAGAAAAAAAAGATAAAATCGAATATGGTTAAAATTCTAAATGGATATTCAAAAGGAAAGTGCAAAATTTGGTTATAATTATTAATAATGAAATAAATGATAGTTAAGATTTTATAACTTTACATTACAGTTACACAATATAATGTAAATTAAGTTAAATCTCATAAATTCATATATTACACTACATATATAACTATATATTAGTTAATTACTAGAATGTATCGATATTAGTGGAGAAAATTAAGCTTTTTAATTGACAAAAAATTTGAATTATATGCACAAAATAATAAGTGGCTATTTGGGCCCCAAGTTAACACTGTGGGATTTGGGTTATAATAACCGTAACCCATGTTTGAGACCAACTTATGGAAACCCTAGTTTTAGGGTTTCCATAATTCCGATTTACCCTTAATCCATCCATTCCTCCTTCCTCAATTGTTCACGACAACTTTTCGTCTTCTTCCCCTCAAAGTGTGTTCATCCTTCCCTCAACTCGTCTTCAACCACTTCTCAACCCCCTTTCATTCTTTCCTGAATTGTGCTCAAAATCCTGTCATCTCATAAATCTGTTGTCATCTTCAAGCACAATGTTGTTTGATTTCATTGGCCGAAAAAAAACCTTTCCTTCCGTTAACCTGTCTTCAACCTCTTCCTTAATTGGTTGTCATTGTCGTTCATTTTCTTCCTACAAAAAAATTCCTCTTGTTGTAATAGGATTTCTCTCCCACTCTCTGTCCTTCGATGTTTTGTTGACGGCTTCACTCCACCACGTTGCCTCTGAAACTGTGGCTTGCATGTTTAGTGAGTCGTCTCAATGAACATGCAAGTTTGTTTTTCTTGTCCCTTTGACTTCCTCTTGCCTCTCGGACTTCGCTTTTGTTGCTTAGACTTTTCCTTGCCGATCGAACTTCGTTTCGCACTCAGTTTTCTTCCACATTTATATTTCAATAATTATATTTTCAGAGGTTTATTTTAAATTCAGGTTTAATTATTTTAATTATTTCTTCTATTTTTAAAGGACCCAAACTAGTATTTTAATTAGCTATTTTGATTATTTAATTAATTTTTTTCATTTTCTCTTTATATATATTTTACCATTATTTTAGCTAAATATTTAAAATGTTTAATTAGATTTTAGTATTTTCTTGTTTTAACAAAAAAAAATCTATATTATTTAAATGGTTATTGAGAGGAGAGACAAAGAGCACACACCAATTTACATGGAAACCCGAGTACCGGGAGAAAAACCACGATTGTTTGTTTTTATTTTCTAATGAATAATACAATAGGTACAAGAGTGAATATATAGGGTAAACAATGA
>JBBPDI010000015.1:2340339-2357337 GCA_037974545.1 Cucumis variabilis | reverse complement strand
GTTTTATGTTTTCCCAAAAGTAATATTGATCTTATAAAAGTAGTATGTTTTCCCAAATAATAGAAATTTATGATATTTTAAGTTTTTTAATTCATGTATACATTGTTATAAGCTAAGTATTTGGAAACAAATGAATATTGTCTCTTGCTTTGTAGATAGTATAAATAGATTATTAGAGTAATGTTATTATTGAAGTCTTTGTGAATTTGAATGTTGAAGTTGCACTTTCGTTTTTATTTTGGTAATAATTTTCAATATTGATAACTATCTTTAAACACTTTGCAATATATACATCCGAATGAACATCCAATACTTACTCAAGCTAAGCTATTGGTGGGAGTTGATTGAGGAACTTCTCCTTCGTCTAAGTTTTAATGAGAGACAGAGTTTTATACCACGTTGGGGTTTCAACTGTTTTGTGGGGTTTGTGGGGCATAAAAAAGAATATTTAGGGTGAAAGAGAGTTCCTACAAAAAAAGTTGCATCCTCAAGATTCAAACACTTACAAAGAAGGTTAATTTTCATAAATATAACAAACCGGTAAAATATTTACGGCCTGTGTAACAAAATGAAAAAGCCCATTAAGCTAGCAACTATTAAAATTATTGCAGACTTGGCCTTCCTTTTTATCGTCTTTCTTCTCTTCCTATTCTGTTTTTCTTCCCTTCCTATTACGTTGTTTAGATTTTTTCCCTCAATCATTTTTCTTCTCTTCTTATGCCATTTTTCTTTCTTTTTCTACCAGTTTTCTTTTATTTTTGGTTCAAGATCGTGTACCAAATATAATATTTATTTTATTTTATTTTTTAAACTGTTGGTTGTTCAGGATTGTTTAACAAATAAAAAGAATTCATCGTTCATATTTGGGAGCCAAATCTAAACGACCGTATAAAAAGAAGTCAAATCTAAATGATCATGTACCAAATAATCTTTTAAAAAAATCGTTTAGATTTGGATAGCCAAATTTAAACGATCAAATCTAAACGATCTTGTACCAAATATAAACGATCCTATACCAAATCTAAACGATCGTGTATCAAAAAATCTTGAAAGACAACGTTAAGATTTGGCTTCTCAAATTTAAACGATCAAGTCTAAATGATCGTATACCAAATATAAATGATCTCGTACCAAATATAAATGATCCTGTACCAAATATAAATGATCCTGTACCAAATATAAATGATCGTGTACCAATTTTTTTTAATAAAAAAATTGTGTAGATTTGCCTATCCGAATTTAAAAAATCAAATTTAAATGATCGTCTACCAAATTAAAACGATTGTGTAACAAAAAATCTTTTAAAAAATCATTTAGATTTGGCTAGCCAAATTTAAACGATTAAATTTAAATGATCGTGTATAATAGCCAAATCTAAACGATCATTTAAGCTAAATCTAAATCACCGTTTATCAAATATATTACACGCTGGGTGAATTAATCACGAAGAACTTTTGGTATTTCCCATTGTGGCCTGGTGTGCTTTTTCTATTTTCAAAATTATTATATACCGTGGAAATATTTTGTTGCTTTGTTATATTTTTTTAAAAGACCCTTACAAAAATGAAAAATACCAAAAATAGTTACCTATTTTAAAAAAATATACATTCCATTTAATAATGGAAATAATTTTTTTTTAAAAATGGAGGATCTCCTAATGGTTCATGATGTGCGTTGGTTGATCCTCCATCGACACATTTCACCAAACCTCAACCCCAACGAATATTTATGCATCAGGAGATCATTTTTTAATGATTTTTCGTATATCATCCAACAATTTTTGCATTGAGAGATCCCATTTGCTTGTAGTTAGTTCAAACCACAATTTATCAAATAAATTGAAATACTCACCATATGCAACTGAGTAAAATTAACATGCTCTGATATCGCATGATGGAAAGCTCTAAACATGCACAACGAAAAACATGATCAAATTTACCATAATTACATCTAAACTATTTAGAAATTAACATGCAACAACTACCCAGATTAATTAGAAATTAATGTTTATCAAATGAGTACATCGTAGCTTTTTGTCCTTCCTAATTTCATCACGAACTCGAACCTGGATCACCATTAGTGTTAACTCGCTATTCTCTGAACTTAGAATCGAGTTGTGGAACCCGATATGTAAATGAATTGAGAAAGAGAGATAGAAATTGGAGGTGAGATGTAGAGTTGAGAATTGAGAGAGAAAAATATTTTGGTATAATTTTATAATTCAAAATTACAAAATTTTGCAAAAAGTTCTCAAACATTTGAAAAATAGACTTTGAATATCCTGATTAAATGCAAAATTTCATGTAATTAGTTCACCAAATCTCCACACCAAATGTCACACCCCCTTCCGAACTACCTGCTAACTTAGACAAAAACGGTGTGAAGCCGACAGACAATGCTTTTCTCTACCTGTAACTATCGACCCTGCTGAAAACTTTAACGTGATAAACTTGCTAATCTAGTACATAAACTATTGTACATGTAGCATAACATAGTGGATCCTATTCTAATCATATATAGACGTGAAGTATAGCTAAAAAATAACTGATTTCACGAGTAAACCTGGTGACACCTGAACCAAAACATAACCAACAAAGGTTTATACAACCGCAACTCCTATAATACTTACATAAAATGTAGAGTATCTATATCATACTAAGATATATACATCATAACACAACAGACTCTATGTACAACTCTAACCATGTACTGGCAATCGATATCGGAGCTTCAGCAGAATAAAGCAGTCTATTAGGCACCGGAAACTCGATCTCTACCTGGAAAATGGGTAAAACATTTTGGAAGGGGTAAGCTATGATGCTCAGTGAGTGACTCAGTTTAAAACTAGAAATTTATAGGTAAGAGCACGTGAAATCTTACACATATAAATTTGTTTATACAAGTTGTGAACATAGACATATAATAGTAAGAATAGCTTCCTCAAGTATTAAATATATACATCATTGAAATCTAGCAAGGCATATCATGTATATCAAAATTTTTTAACTAACATGACAAATCTACGTTGTGTAGGGCACACCCAGTACAACAACGTTTACAAGCTCTATGATGTATTGGGGCCCGCCCAACACTCCCATCGTCTTTGTCGTAGTGGGCCCACCTAGCACTCACGAAAAACTCATTGTTATGGAGTACACTCAACGTCAACAACAAAATCTAACCTGTGTGCACACGGTACCATATAGACTCGAGCTCAATACCTCAAACATGTAATTAATAGAAACATCAGAAAAATCATACAAAAACATTAAAACATGTCTGCTATATTTATCTTTCGTAAAGCTCAAGCTTACTTAGTTTGTTCGTGAAAAGCTGTGGTTCTTAAAACAAAACTTGGTAACTCATGCTTTGTTTGAAATACAATGGTTCAAATACTTTCTAGACATTCGTTAATCACGTGCTAGCATAAATTTTCATTAAGAAATCTAGTCTTGAAACTCATACTTGTAAATAATCATGGAATTCAAATGATTTTCAAAACTTGTAAATAAACGTGTAGATCAGTCAATCATACTTAATAATTAGGAGAAAATAAAAAAAAAATTCTAAACTTGTTTTGGCCACTCACAATCTTAAGACTAGTTTTCCAATGTGTAAATTCGATCCATTTCCTCTTGTCTTGTTAAACAACCATAACCAAGTATTAGAAACCTAAATATTATGATCTTCAAATATTATTCTTGACAAAGCTCACTAAGGATATTGCTAAAGAAGTCTATCCTTAAAAAAAATAATCCATACTCTACACATTTCTTAGAATTTTCCAAATTCACAACACACAATTCAAATATTCATAACTCTTTCAATACTTAAGAAAAATAAGATTTCTTTATGTCAAAATCTTCATTTTGAGGTCCTCTAAAACCTACCTCAAGACATCCAAATCTGATTCTCTGTGTATAATATCAGGTAGTCCTCGAAACTGAACTACTCCAACAATTGCGTATACAACAACCCCTTTAACTTGTCCCTGCAATTTAACTTATTTTTAGTCATTTTTGGTTCACGATTTCTTCAAAAATGTTGTAGTAAATTGAATAATGTTTCCAACCCATACCAAATAGAGATCCCAACTTCATCGGTACACCTTGAAATAAAAAAAATCCAGAGATCTCTTGAATTCATGAGAAAACCACTTGCCTTGTTTACTTAATAAAACCAATATATATATATATACACACATACACACACACACTTAATTTCCATTTTTCTTTTATTCCTTTCACATAAAAAGAATAAAATAAAATAAAATGGACTAAAAAAATATCGAGTATACACCAAACATTCCACTAACCATTAATGTAACTTAGTGGGCTAGGTGTTTATATCTTATGTAGCCACTTATATCACTAAGTGTTAGTGGGTTTATCCAAAAAAATGTTGGATTTTCCCCCTCACTTCAGTCCCAGAGCAATATGGTCATTTGACCATTCAAGTCAAAGTCAAATTTTATATTTTTCAAGTCAAAAGTTATTATTTTGACTTTTTACCATTTTGTCCATCTTGACAAATTCTGACCTCTTGAATATGAATCGACACTCATTTTTTCTGAAATTTAAATCACATTTTGAATATAAAGTTGGTGAAAGTTTTACTTTTTTCAACTTTGACTATTTCCATCATCTTAAAGCTTTTGAATATGAATGTGCATTCATATTTTAAATTTTTAAATTATATTTAAATATAAAGCTTTATCTCAAACTGATAAGCGACGTTTATATCACATATATTTTTTAGTTTCTCTCTCTTTAGTTAATTCAAACAATTTAAATTATTCCAACATGTTCTTCTAAGTTAATTCCCTATGATCTAGCAAGGTAAGCTAAAGGACCTATAGATCATGAACTCCAACGATTCGTGATTAACTAGCTAAACATTTTTAGATTGAGCTAATCAACATTTATTAACTAATCACGGGATTTAAGTGGAATGACCCGTAGTTACACTTCATCACCATAGATATATTTGCTTCCATTTGATATAACTGTGATTAGTAAGTTAATCCTTCACAAGTTGTTCGTAACCTCGGCTGGATCAAAATACCTTTTGACCCTTGATATTACATCTTACTCCATAAGTCCCATTGATCCAATACTGAACAATTGGTTTAAGGTCCAACCTATAAACTGAATCCTTAAGTGAACAACCTATCTACTAACCCTAAAGCGGATAGGAGTGAATTCCGTCTTGCAAAGGTGGAGTTTATCTCTAAATTCCTCCTTCCACGCGTTAGTATTGTTCTTTACTACTTGTTCTCTCGGATAATTTGTGACATGCACTAGCCAAGTGATGAGAATAGCTCAACTAACGCGATAAGAGTTATAAGCTAAACTTCTTATCAAGAACTTATCACAAACCTACAATGCAACTAACATATATATTGACAGATGAAAAGTGTAGAAATGATCGATTGAAAAGGGTATAACCATGTAGCATATATTAAAGAATGTCGCCTTAGTCCACTGTACGATATGATACCATATATTACAAAGAAATACAAAAATGGAAGATACAGAAAAAGGAAATGAATACAAGTTAGGGAAAATGGAAAATGCAAGCTTCACCATTCAAACTTTAATCTCTCACTCACAGTATGTCCAAAGAAGAAGAAGAAAACTACTCTTTACAGATGATGGAAATGCTATTCTTTTTCACCATTCTCTAGGTTTTAGCCCATTCAGGCACTAAAAACAGCTCATTTAAGGGTGTGTTCCTTAGTGAACAAGTAGATGTTTTATAACGCTTTTGGCTAGGAAACTTCTTCTATTCTTCTAAACATGTCACCTTGTACGTCGAAAGATGTCTATGGCATGTCGTCATCATCAACTACCATTATTGTCATCTAGCAAACCGCTTCGCGCATTGTGATTTGGTCTTCTCACATATTCTTCTCGCAAGAGACTTTGCGATTTGCTAACTTCTTATTTTGCTCATAGACTTGCATTTAAACACTAAAACATGGTAGAACAGACGTGAGCGCTTATCTAAAATATATTTCTAAGTACTTATGCATTTTTAACATAATTATATGCTTTTTGCTACACCTCTTCTACACTTTGGCCTTATATTATTCTATAAAAAAAGGCTACAATAACTTGTATTTGTACAAGTTATCAGTGATCTATTAAGTTCCCATTAGAAGGTACTATAAATTAATAATATCGTGTGCCCGATGGAGCATACCTGAGAGAGTGATTCCATATATGAACACCCCTAGCTAATTGAGCGAGTGATCCGTAAGAACACCCTTATCCATGTGAATGATCCTATACGTACACCCCTTATGGTATGAATGATACTGTACGAACACCCTTTATCGTGTGAGTGACCCCATAGGAACACCCATAAACCGATGACTTGAAAGTGTGAAACTCGTAAGGCTAAAATTTTGTATCTCTCTTTAAATTTCCTCCACCTTATGGGTCCCACAATTCGATTCAATGTTTGAAGATTAGCGGGTAAAAACTAGTGGTGGTCTTCAGTTTGAGTTTGCAAGGAGATTATGAGGAACGGGAAGCTACAAGGTTATGATTTCTTCTAACCCTAATAATTAGGGTAGATTTTGCATGTCAATCTCTAAAATGTTTAGATTGTCACACCCTAAATCCCAATACGACCAAAATACCGAAGTAATGGGAATAGGATGCGATTTAGTTTCTACCTTGAAATTTTGTTATTTACTAATTCATCCTCAATTGCTTTTAAACTACAAAGAGAAAACATAACACAACAGAAGTCGTACTAAACGCCAAACAAATTCAAAGACATTCTTAATGCGAAAAACTTAACTCGATCAATTCAACCAAAACTTACACTTTATTAATAACAGACGCTTAGATGAACATAACTACAACACTTTGACCTAAAGTTACATTAAATAAACTCTTAAACGCCTAGTAGCTTTCTCATCTCGCTGCAAATCCTTCAACCTTCTTCTCTACTTGGCCTAAACATCTGATCATGGAAGATAGATTTTCAAAATGTCAGTCAAAAGACTAATTGAGGTTTTATGAAAATCTTTCACAATACCTTTTCATAATAATTTCGCAAAAATAATATCAAATCATTTAAAAACACCAACAAATCATTTCATTTTGCATAAACCTTTCTTTATGCTTAACAAATCATTTTGCAACCATTTCCTTTCGCCAAGCATCCTGAATCACTCTCTACGCTAGGTCATGTAACATCGTGTTTAGACTACTAAATCATTACGATCTGAGAATATCATGATTCGTGCTTGTTGCTTAGGCCTCTAAGCATTATAATGCATAAGCCAGCTTCATCACCATATAGTCCAATACACTTATGGTGGCCTTTAAGTCTTTATGTGCACATAAAAGTTAGCTTATTCAAAGGAAGCAACTAATAGTTTGCAAACTATATCATAAACATTAAGATCAAATCATGCTTTGAACATCATAACACTTTTGATATATAAATCTATTTTAGAAATAATTTTGAATCAAAATCATTAACTCAAATTAGTAGAGATTTATAAGGAAACATTTGACATAATTTATTAATGAAAACACTCACAAAAATTTGAAAGAAAGCACTCACAAAACTTCAAAAGAAAAGCACTCACTTTTCAACTTTCCTCTTCTTGCAAATTTTTCTCGCGGAGACCAAGTGGCAGCACTTTAGCATTTCAACAAAACTCCCATCATCCCCTACTTAGATACTCAAATCCTCCATTTATACTACTCTTTTAATCTAGATTAGTCACTCTTAGTTCTTTATCCAATTGCCAGCTCCTACTTCAACATTACACTTGTAAAATTTCTATTTATTTTAGCCATGCTTAAAATCTTAATCTTACACGTTAACCCTTTTCAAATCAAATTTGACATCTTCTCACCAAACCTTTTGCATTTATTTTTATAAAATACTACTTTTATTATTGAACTTTTGGAGTTGCAGCTTTACAATACCATAAATAAAAGCTATAACAATTACATTTTCTTATTTTTGCATTTACTTTTATAATGCTCTTTCTTGCCACACTTATAACAAGTAACACTTTGACAAGGTCGGAATTGATATACAAAAGTAAAGAACTACGCAAAATATATAGACAAGGTCATTGTCAACGCATTTATGTTTGGAAATTAAAGTGGTTGCAAAGAATACTTACCTAAACCGCCTTGACAAAAAATTATTTGTAGTTTACCCTTGACTTTTACCATACATAGGTGCAAGCATGGGTGTCGAATTCAAGAGAGTGTAGGATAGATATTTTCTTGAATGTAATGCTTGAAAAGAATAAGATTAGTAACAAAAAGAAAAGAAAAGCATTGAAAACAATTTTTGGAAAAAATATAAGGGAGAATGAGAAGGGGGAATTTAATTTGCAATACAATTCACAAAAGAAGATATTAAAGATTGAATTCCAAGAAGAGAAGTGAGGAATGGGCTTCGACATTGATCTAATCTTATCATTGAATCAAAGAAAGTAAAGGAAGTTGAATCATGCTTAATTAAGAGGAGATTTTTTATTCAAGATTTCTCACAAGATCAAATTGCTTGATATTGGAGGAATTTTGAATCAAAATTCAAGAAAAGAGGTGAATTTCATGAGGAATTAGTTTAATTCTTGCAATCTTAATTAAACCCCTAATTGTTCTTTAAAGAAGATTACAAGATCATTCATAATATTGCAACCAAGAAATTAAATAAGAATTAATTTGTGCACTAAAAAAGAATGCATTTAATTTCCAAGAATTGACTAAAGAACAATTGAAATTCATAAGACATCAAACAATTTCAAGAATGGGAGAGGCACAATCCAGAATCAAGAGAATTTTTGTACAAAAATTTAGAATCTCACATTTACAATTTTTGTACCATTCTTAGAAAACCTTTAAGAACCTACCTTAGAGAATCATTTGAACATCAAAATGGGAAAAGATTCCCTAAATTTTCAAGTTAATTTTCTAACTAAACTTTTTAATTCTCTTGTGCAGGAAGTTCCTGAAGATGTCTCTGGTGGAATGTGGCTTCCAAGGTCACCGAAATAATCAATGCCTAATGTATAAGGAGGTAAATGTCATGAGAGGGTACAACACCTACAACTCTGGATACACTTCTTCTTTCTCATCATCATCACAAGGTACGTACTTAGAAGAATTAATCTCAGGATTAGCTTATAGCTCAGATAGTTTTAAAACTGATTTTGAGAAGAATTTAGTTAAGTTGAGTGAATACACTATCAGTTCATTGGAACCATGAGAAATAATTTAGCTAAGTTGAATGAATAAATCGTTAGTCCAACTAGAGTCGTGAATAATGACTTTAAAACCATGAAAGCATCCATCTCTGAGATAAAAAATAAGCTCGATCAATTAGCAACACACATTCTTGAATCCCATGCATATGTGAATGACATTACTTTAGAAAGTAGAAGAATTTTCAATAATAAATATTATGTAAACCCTTCTAGTGATCATGTTTCATTAAGTGCATTTGATACCTTAGAATTACTAGAGACACTTGAAAAGTATGACAAATTCAATGAGATTGTTGATCAAGCAACTTTAGAAAATGTTGAAATTGAAGTTGCTAAGAACGACTCTGGTGATGATGATCTCTCTATCTTCCTTGACTTTGTTACTAGTATAAATGAAGAGCATGTTTTGGTTGATAATCTTTTAACACATGAACAACATGCTTTAGGTAATGATTTGCATCTAGTAATGAGCATGATCCAGGGAAAAATATTAACATTTGATGATGAGCATTTTTCATAGACATAGACATTGAAAATAATCTTGACACAAATTTTATAGAAATAATTTCTAAACTTGATTATGAGAAACTTTTTGAAAATGACATTGGTACATTGGATGAACTAGCTTTGGATTTTGATTGTGAATCTGCACATAACTTTAATTTTAAGATTTTAGATGGATTTAATGATGATTTTGTTCATTTGAAATTTCATGAGAATTCTGTTAACTTTGATGTCATGATTGACAATTCGCTAGATAATCATGATCACAAGACTTTATTACATGAAGATTTGATTATTGATGAATTTTTCGGCAATGATATTTATCATGATTATGTTAAGATTGATACATCCTCAATCGATTTTGATTTTAATAAAATCTACAATGAATTTGTTGATAAAGATGTCTATTATGATTTGATTTCTAATGAATCCCACATAGAATTTGTTAATAAATTTGATGACAATTATAAAGAAGGATTCATTTTTATCATTGATGATAATTGTCAACTTGACCATGACAAGTTCTTATTAGAAATCCATGAACACAATCAAATTTCTTCTCCATTTAATTATCTTGCTTTCAATTATATAACATTTGAATTTCATGATCCCCTCATTGATTACATTTTTGCTAAAAAACATCCTTTGAATCAAAAGATACATCTCTTTAATGAAATAAGGATTGCATTGAACTCTTTTCCTCTTAATCTCCTTAGCTTTTTCTAGATCATATGATTAATTGTCTTCTTCTTGCTTCTAATAATCATGTCCACTTTATGTGAAAGCAAGGAAAGACAAGGACAATAAAATTGAATGGAGGAACCAAACCACTCATCATCGATCCTGGATGAGTTGGTAAAATAAAACTCCACTACTACAAATTTGGTCTTTCTTAAGGCACACAAATTTTGATTTCTTGATGGTCATGGAAAAGGACTGTTAAGAAAAATATTTTTCTTGAAACAATGTTTATCGTGACGATCATGTACGGCAAGAAAAGTTCCCTTATTTTGTTGAAGAAATACGAAAAAATGCAAAAAATGTGGATTCTTGATTTCCTTGATGGACAAAGTTTCCTCAGCTTTATTGATGGTCCACGAACGTCAAGAAAACTATTTTTCGATGGACAATAAACATCAAGGATAATATATTAGTTGACTGGCAATGTCTATCAAGTTAGTTAGATTTTTTTGATGGACAAGGCCAATCAAGAGATGAATTTTCTTAATTTGTAATGACCATCATCGAAGAAAAATATATATGTTTTGGATTTTTTTATGGGTTTATAATTTTCTTGATGGGTCTAAGGTTTCTTGACGGACAAAGACAAAAAAAAATAGAAAGATCATGGACAAGGCTTATCAAGAAAAATGATATCTTGATGGGCATTGCCCATCAAGAGAAAAATTTATAATTTTGGATTTAAGATAAGATCATGGACAAGACACATCAAGAAAAAACTATTTTTCACAAAGCATGAAATTTGGACACTCGTTAACGGGCTCAAAAAACATGATATTCATCAATAATAATCTTAATTCTTTACTATTTTTCCAATTATTACTTTCTATTCACTAATAATACAATATTACTTTTTTAAAAGTTAACTGTTGTAATTAAAATTAAATTGCAATAAGTGACTTTATCCAAATTAAATTAGTTATTGTGTTCAACTTTAATGATTTAAATTGAATTGAAAGTTTGTAATTTAGGATTTTTAAAATTGGTAGAAGCTGTAGAACCTTGCTAACATGAGCTTAGCTTAACTGGCACCTGTACGTATTTGTGGATAAGAGGTCTCAGGTTTAAATCTCCATCCCTGCATTAAAAATTTGTAGAAACTGTTTATAAAATTGGATTTCAACGTTGGGTGTAAGAAAAGAAAAGGAAAAATGGGATTTCAACGTTGGGTGTGAGAAAAGAAAAGGCAAAATGGGAATCAAGATCATGGCAAGCAAATGTGAGTGTGAGAAAAGAAAAAGTAAAATAGAAAATAAGAATAGGTTTTTGCTGATATGTTTTGGCCATCACGAAAACAATTTTCTTTGATGGACTTTTCAGTTTTCTTGCTGATATGTTTTGGCCATCAAGAAACGGTTGGGCTTTCTTGTGTCTGTCTACTTGATGGGCAAAGACCATCAAGGTAGACATTTTGTGACTTGCTTTGCACATCAAAGAAGGCCAAATTTGTAGTAGCGCTCCCATCGTCCCATACTTAGTTACTCAAATCCTCTATTTATACTACTCTTTTAATCTGGATTAGTCACACTCTTAGTTCTTTATCTGATTGCCAGCTCCTACTTCAACCTTACACTTGTAAATTTTTTATTTATTTTAGTCATGCTTAAAACCTTAATCTTACACATTATCCCTTGTCAAATCAAATTTGACATCTTCTCATCAAACCTTTCTTCTCACCTGATACCATCTCGCGAATAACTTCAACCACTTAACGACTTCCCAAGGTCTTATCGCATAACTTATTCGCAAATTACCAACTTTTTTTTTGAATTTTTTTTCTCTTGTGAACGTTTAAACTTAGAGGTCTTACCAAAAATCCTTCTCACAGACTGCCTTACCTTAAGCTCTTGACACGTACTCAAACTAAAATGCCTTCTTGTCCAAAACGCCAAGTTACATACTTAGTCATAATTTTTTTCTTTTAACTTTTAAATTATGTTTAGGTCTTACATAGATTTATGTAGAATAAATTTTGATCCGATTTTTTTCTATGCATGTTATGCTTTCCATCAAAATTTTAGATGAAGGCTAAAAAGCCAACACTTTGGTCTCAAGTGGTCACCAAAAAACGATTGTTCAAAATTGGCCAACTACAGTTGTCAAAAAATTGCCAGCTATGGTTGTTAAAAAATTATGACTTAATGTTGTTAAATAGTAGTTGTTAGAAAAACGGATGTTGAAAGTTGGTCATCGGTGATCATGGAAGATGGTGGTCGAAAGTGGCCAATGGTAGTCACTAGAACAAGGTGACTAACTGTTGGCTAGCAATGACCGTTGGAAAATAGTTACAATGTATATTGAAAAATGGTCGTTGAAAGCTGACCGACATCAATTGTTGTAAACTGATCATCGGAGGTTGGTTGATAGCAGTTACTGGAAAAACAATTGAAAGTTGATTGTTTACGATCATAAAATAAAATAATTAATGGAGACGGTGGTCAAAGGTTGGCTAGGGACAATCGTCATAAAACATCCGCCAGAAATTGGCTAGTGGTAGTCTTCAAATAAATGTGGTCAAAAGTTGATAAGTGATTGTTTGCTGATAAGCAATTACTGAAAGTTGACTCATAGCGGTTACTAAAGAATGGTTGCCAAAAGGTAGGTGACGACAGTTGTCAAAAATGGCTGTCAGATGTTGACCAACATAAGTTTTTGATAAAATGGTAGGCAAAAATTGGCCGATGGCGACTGCCATAAGTTTAAACAGACGTTGAAAAATGGTAGTTGGAGGTTACTTGGTGGCGTTTTCGAAAAATGGTGATTGATGGTTGGCCAAGATTGGCCAATGAGAATTGACGAAAGTGGTGTTTTTCGTTTTTCATATAAATTAAGAGTGATCAACCACAATAAAAAGTTAAAAATAACTTTTTCTAAAGTTTATTCCTAAACCAACTCATTTTTAACAAAGTTAGAAGATGAAGGGAAAGAGGAAAAAGAATTAAGGTAGAAAATCAAAATAAAGACGTTAATTAAAAATGGTTGAAAAAGGATGTATTCATACCAAAATTGAGGCAGCGTTCAACTGGTAGCTTAGTGTTAAGCTCACAAAAAATATCATAACAACAACACCTCACACTCTAATGCATCTTCACAATGCTACATGTACATGTCGTTAAATTTTCTCAACTTTTACTTGCTCAATTTGTAAATAACATACAAACATCTACACTCAAATAATCATTTAAGTCTCGAAACTAGTCAAACTTGGCTTGAAATTAAAAGCAAAATAATTTTTTTTGTTTCAATTTTTTTCAAACCATGGTTTAAATTTGAAAATATTATATTTATAAATAGTAAAACAAGATAAAAGAGAATTAAACCAATAATGGAAATTTATAAACTTAACTGTAAATTCTCAACCGAACGGTGTCTTAATCAATGTGCCAATAATTTATGTTATGATGCTATATTCATCAGTTTATAAAGTAGAATCGACCCAATGAGGAGAAAAAAGAGAGAAGAAATTGATTTGGATGTATCATTATTATTGAAAAGTTATGTTAAAGAGATATGATGTGTGGAAACGCACTTCCTTAGATTTGACTATTTAATGCCACATTATAAATAAAGATACAAAATCCCGCTTTTTTCCTTTTTTTTTTTTTTCTTTCTTTTTATTTATTTATGTTCTATAACCCACTAATGGAAGTGGGTATAGAAAAACCCAATATCTCGGTCGAGGCGCCAAGTCTTGCCACCCAAATCCATATCTTCCCGCTATTGTCTCAAACATGTTTGGTTGTTGCAATATTTTGACCACACAATTAAAATTCACTCGTTTTCTCTAAATATACTTCTAATAAACAAATAAATAAATGCTAAAAAATATCAATTCATGTATTTGGGTCATTGTAGGTTGTAGAAAATGACAAATTATTTCAGAATATATTGAATGTGGGGACAAAGTTATAAATGTGCTTAAATGGCGTTTTTGCGACTACACTTCAATCTTCTTCCTTTAGCACTTCATCGTGAAAAGAGAAGAGATTAGGGAGTGAGAGAGGCAGCCATAGAACACACATCTTGAGAGAGATATTTTTTCTGCAAATTAGTGAGAAGAGTAGCTATTGACGCCCCAGGTACGTTGTCGAAGTGAGAGTATCTCTGACTGATATGCGTTGCTGTTCGTGTATGGATGTTGACAGAAGCTGGTTTTGGCTTCTTGGTTGTGGATTTTGAACGGCTGAGAGAGTTAGCCGTGAGTGTTTTGTAATCTGTCGTGGGTTCTTCTTGACTTGTTGTCACACCGCCTCTCAAGCTACTTACTCATGTCTTAAGAAATGGTGTGAGGTCAACCGAGATATTGTCTCTTACCTCATCATACCCGTTGACCCTAATTCCTTTAACGTTTGAAAATACAGTGGAAGCATAAAACTCATTTTAATATTAAGAAAATTTAAGTGCAACCCAACTTATTACAATATTAAGTAAGACATATTACTTATAAAGATATGACTGTCTTGACCCTTATACAATTCTCTATACAATCCTCCAGCCATCACCATATTAAATAATTATAACAACTTTGTAATTTTTCTTCTAAATGACTTGTTGGTATGGAAGCTATGAGACCAATATATGAATAAAAGAGTCATTCAGAAAAATAAGAAGTTAAGTAAAGGATTTCGAAGAAAGAATTTTTGAGGATTTAGGCGTTTTGATGACAGGCGTTACCTAGGACTATGTGAGGTGAAGAGGAAGGCATGCAAAACTAACTAGACGATTGAGGTTCAATGCGTGTTGAAGCCAAACGTCGAGATCTAGGAAAGTCTAAGAAATTTCCTTATTATAATTAATGGGTCATGTGTAAGAGTTTAAGCTAAGCATGGTTATGTGATGTATTATGCTTACACGTGTATTACTTTAAGTAGGAGCTGAAAAGTTTATAAGAATTAAAGGACGACTAATCAAAATTAGGATTGGTATAAATAAGAGAAGAGGATCATAAGAAAAGAAGGTTATTCTAAAATTAAAAGTACTAAGTGTTGTATTAGTGAAGAAATCAGCTGAAAATAAAAAGAGGTCTTCAAGAGCTAGACATTCTGAAGAAATAATTTAGTGTACTGAGTGATTTTCCAAATTGGTTAACGTTTCCAATGCTTTCTTCCGAATTTCTTGTTCTTTTTTTATATTGTTTGAATACATTAATGTTCATAAAAGGTTTGATTTCTAAAGAAAGCTTGTAATATGTTTCAAGTAAATATCTATGAGTGATAATTTTCTTTATTTCTATCAATAAGCTAACTATTATGTGCACATAAGGAGTAAAGACAACCAGTAGAAAAGAATTTCATGGTGGAGTGAAGCTAGCCAATGCGTAAAAGGAGCGTATTGAGCTTGGCAGCTTGAGCAATGAGAATTTGAACTAGAAAATTCTCCAAGGAATGTTGTTGATGAAAATGGACATCACAATAGTCTATGCGTGGGAATGGTTTATGTTATTGACGAAAGAAATATGAAAGGCTAATGAGAAATTTCTGTTTTATAAAATGAGGCGATGAAAGTCATGTTAATGAAGTGATTTCATATATTGTATGTCCAAAAAGTTTTTCAAAAGTTATAACTCACTAAGCTTTGACTTACAGTGTTAAGTTTTTCCTCTTCCAGGTTTTCAAGAGTTAAGGCCAAATTGGGTTAAGTAAGGCAAATTACCAAGCATTGAAGCTGGACCAGGTGTTTGTTCTTGACTTTTTTATAATGTTTGATTCTTTGTTGATTCTTGTTCTTAGTTTCAATTGAGATTGCTAGATTTGCTTTAAACTAATTTGTTCAACAAATAATATCCTGGGTTAAATTAATTTCCTTGAACTCAATTTTGTCTTCGATTTACAAGTATGCAATACCTTTTTTTGTGAATTTAAAGTAAACTCGTAGATTGATGATCTTTTTTCTAGCATCATTTCATTAGCATTGTAATTGGCAATCTTTTATTTGGCTAATTCTTGAAATAAATATTCATGCCTCCTAATTTTTGTTGAACGAATTGATGTGTGAATGAAGCAACTTTGTTTATGCATATTTCTCTAATTCTTGGTATGTAAAAGGTATGGACCTTGAACAAATTAATTTGGTGTTCAAGCAATTTGATCCCAAAATTAATTTGACCAATAACCTTTATAAATCTTTTAATTTTTACTTTTCATTTTCTACCATTGATAAAGAAAACCTTCAAATGTCCAATTACTCTTGCCTTAATTTTATTAATTGAGTAGTTTTTTTTTTTCACACATTCCATTATCTTGAGTTGGAACCTAAAAATACTATGTTACTTATCACAACATAGTTCTTTAAATTTCTTGCTTTATCTTTTAATGTTTCTCAGTTTGAACTTAAGGTAGAATCACCTCCACTCCTTTGGGTTCGACACCTTCACTTGCCACGACACTACACTAATAAGTAAGGGTTCTTATAAATAATATTTTGTCTAGGCAAATTGGTAAGTCTCTACCCTTTTCCTAGTACTTTTCACTTGCATCTAGGTGTTCCATTTTTCATATTGATTA
>JBBPDI010000015.1:2319645-2340239 GCA_037974545.1 Cucumis variabilis | reverse complement strand
GAGTGCAACTACGGGACTTTAGTGGAATGATCCGTTAGTTAACGAATGTTGATTAACTCGGTCTAAAAGAGTTTAGCTAGTTAGTCTTGAATCGTTGAAGCCCATGATCTATAGGTTCATTAGGTTCCCTTGCTAGCTCATATAGAATAAACTTAGAACAGTGCGATGGAATAAATCGAATTGTTCGAATTAATAGAAGAGAGAGAAACTGACATACATATGTAATATAGCGGTCAGTTTTCATATAGAACTTTGTATTTAAATATTATAAATATGAATACGGATTCATACTAGAAAGCTCAGAATTGATGAAAATGGTCAAAGTTGTAAAAAGTCAAAATGTTGACTTTTTTACTTTGAAAAGTCAAACTTTGATCGGCCTTATATTCAAATGTGATTTGAATTTTGGAAAAATAAATGTGGATTCATACTCGAGATATCAAAATTAGTCAAGACTGATAAAATGATAAAAAGTCAAAATATTGACTTTTTGACTTGGAAAAGTCAAAGTTTGACTTTTGACTTGAAAGGTCAAAGTTTGACTTTTGAATTGAAAGGTCAAATGACCATTTGCCCTTGGACTAAGTTAGTAGAAAAATCCAACATTTTGTTGGATAATCCCACTAATACTTAGTGGGATATGTGGCTACATGAGATGTAGACACCTATCCCACTAAGTTCCACTAATTGTTAGTGAAATATTAGGTGTTGAGATTTAGCAATTTAATTACATGCAATTTTGCATGTAATTAAGTTTTAAATAGGAGTATTTTCAAATGATTTGTATTTCTTTTTTTTCCAATTCAAATATTTTTATAAATTATAATTCACTCCAAAAAAATCTCAACTATACCTTTCCAATTCTCTTTTCTCTCTCTTATTCTCTTATTTTCTTCACTAAATTGGATCCCACAACCCGGTTCTTTGTCCAGATGATAGTAGGTGACCACTAGTGGTTGTCTCATTTAGAATTTAAAGGAGATATCAAGTTTTTACAAAAACATCAAAGGTAAGATTCCTTATAACCCTTAATTGTTTATTTTAGGGGTTGCATGTTAATTAGGGGCAATTAGGGTAAATTTTTGTATCCTTTTTCCGTTGTGCTTGCCTCTTTCCATCAATACATACATATATATTTGAACTTTTCAGACTTAAACTCATAATCCCAACATGTCATCTAGAGACACCAATGATGGAAACAATCATGAGGAAGAAGGTGATGATGATGAAGACATACACCAGGACCACAAGTTAGTTTATGAGATGTTGTAGATGAAACTCATCAAGCTGACAAAGATTCGATTGACTCAGTGGTAAAACCATTGGTGGACCAATCATACATGGACTTGAGGTTGACAGCAACCTTGTTAAAGGTTGAAATATTGACAATTGAAGAACTAGATCATGACATTGGAACGTAGTAAGAAGTTATGGTCGAGCCACTAGTCATGAAATAATTGGTGGAGAACTCGATTCAATAATTGGCAGTGTTTCCATTACTCTTATTAGTTGAACACTTCTCTAAACTTCCCTTCAACGTAAAAGATCTGACAATGAAGAAGTGATTGAATTGTCATTAGAGAATGAAAAGGTATATATAAAATATACATTACAATTGAATACGATTTAAGGTTCGAGGTTGACAAATTTAAAGTTTCTTACAAAAGCTTGATGTATTGGAGGATAAGGATGAACCTTTACCACAATGTAAAAAGGAAGAAGTCAAAGATATTCTTACCCGATGAGAGGAAGAAACATAAAATACCAATGGATGTAGGTGAAAAATAGGTTGATATGGGTGACAAATCATTTGAGGTGGGTGCCAAATCGGTTGAAGTAAAATTGCTCAGATCACTTATCGGTGTTTTATTAACACTAATAATGCATGTTTCAAAGGTCAAATAGAGGTGGATACCTGAATACAATTCCAAGTGGTTGGTGGTTGGTGGATGAAAATCTGTAGAAGGCATATTTATCATAGAGTAGAAATCCAAAGACAAAACACAAAGTATGGATTATTGTGTATACGTTCCAAAAAAAATTATTTCTTCTAAATAATGGAGATAAATACTTGGGTGTTAAGAGACATAAGTAACTCTCATTATTTTAACATAAAGTCTATACAATTGTTTACTTTAGTGATTACATGATCGTTTATATTTTATGTTCATATATTTAATGATTGCTTAGATTGTTGCAATTACAAAATCGGTTAGTATTTTGTAAACTATCGTATATGTGTATTATGATTCTAATACTTTAATTTTTTATAGACCATGGACCTCTTAGTGATGCATCTGCACAAGATGCATTCTACGGATCTATAATTGTATGAGTTTACAATCCTAGACTCATTTTTTATTATTAGTTATTGTAATAAACATCATATATAGATTAGATTACATAGTCATATATTTATTAAACTATTTTTTGCTATTGAAGAATGTCTTTCAATGCAATGAAATGGTTACTTCACGTTTAACGGATGGTGGAGTAGTGATGTAAAATGGTAACTCAATCGTCTAGATGAACCAAATTACCCATATAGTCATATGAAATGAAACGGATACTTCCTCGATTACGTTCTTGGTAACCTCAAGGACTATAAAGAGTAGTGATAATTTGACTTTGTATTCAAATGAGTTATTATTAGACAACATTGCTAATGGTTGCGGCTAATGTAAGACATTGTAAGATTCTTATGTTCAACTCTATGCCCAACTACATTAATCAAACTATTATTGACAAAATTCTTCAAATGGTGGCGTGATGCATCTCTTCACTCATGATAGCGGTTGAACTTGACAATTCAATAATCCAATTCAACTACGACTTGTGACCAATAAAGAGGTCCAAAGAGACATTATAGCATGGAAAGTCCTTAGATTGTGGTATTTTTATACGAAATTTGTTGAATATTTGGTAACTAATATAGACGCAAGTTGTCTAAACCAAGAAAATATGAATTGTTTAAACAACAATATGTTGTTGAGTTTTGGACTAATAAATACTATTTTTAGTTTAATTTTTTTATTCGATTTGGTAGTTAATAATGAAATATTTAAACGATCACTCTAATCTTAATGATAGAACCTAAACAATCGTGTATAAAATCTTGGTGATCGTGTATGTCTTTATTAAACAATTATCTAAATCCTTATTAAACAAATATACAAAGACTCTAAATGATCATGTAAATAAAGGAAATGATAATGCATATAAGCTAAATGATCGTGTAAACAACACAAATGATCGTGTATAGAATCTTAACGATCTTATATATACTAAACAATGATCTATTCAATGTTATACATGCACTCTCCAAACAAATATGTTTATTTATGTAAGATACATACGATAAGTTAAACAATCATAGACATGAATCATACAATAGTTCATAAAAGCTAAACAATCATGTAAATAACATAAACAATCATGTATAGTACTTAAACAATTGTTTATACAACCTAATTGATAATATAAGTATTAAAGAAATAACAGTTTAATTTTATATTTTGCTGACCCTAGATAGTTCAGAATATGGTGTTATCAGAGTGTCAACATATTTTTTTGTATGTTCCCTCATCCCAATTCTAAAACATATGTGTATTTATTGTACATCCTCTCCTATTGATGATATTCAAATTTTTTAGTGTCAACCAATGGTCGATATCTTTTCGATGGAAGGATTTGAGTATTTATAAAATTTAGTCGTTGTCTCCATTCTTGTCTATGACCAACTTGATAGATCGGTTCAATATATAAAGCAAGTACTCATTTGACAGTGAACCATTTGGAGCATAGAGTCTAAATGTTGATGTTTTGTAAGGCTATTGCAGTTATTGTTGTAAGCATGGGATTTCCAAGTAGTTGCACTTCGTACATGTGCACATATGTGATCGAAGATCAACTATCCTCCCTAAGAATACATCACCACTTTAATTGTTTACATATATGTCCTAGATAATACTTATGATTACTTTATTAAATATATTGTGAAATGATAAACAATTGTTGTACAACCCACTGTTTGAGGTCGTTGAACGCAAAACAAACCTTTAGTTATTCATGAATGTGCTCTAAAAGCTTGGTTATTTGAAGTTCGCATGCATATTTTAGTTTTCTATTTAAACATTGGACTACATTAGTAGTCATTATCATACCCACAATAGAGTAGATATATCCATGCTCATCGTTGAAATCCAATCTCTTCAAGAGAAGCCATTACACTAAGATATCAATTAAGCGTAGACCATCATATTTAGAACTCTACTATTTTAAATGTCTTGACATCAAGATAAAAATGTGGAATTTTATCATTGTTTTTTAACATGTTCATTAAATTATTTTGAATATGATATATACATAGTGCATTAAATGGTTCGAGGAAGACAAATGATATCGATTTTACAATAAAAAAATGATGATAGGTTATAATAACCAAATATAGAATTCTTTCTATCAATGCCCTCAAATTGGTCATGACCCAAGGCCAAGATGCATTACTCTCACGTCTACAATGGAAAACACAATAAGATATATGTTGTTATCAACAAAATATATTTGTATTTCTTGTGTAGATGCATATCGTTAACAACGATACACTACTACAAAAATGTGTTTACTTGATACTTTTTACATGTTAAGAATAAACAAAAATGTGTTTACTTGATACTTGATGTTATTAACTTGATGCTTTTCAACACATCAAGTAATCTAGTGTCAAGAATAAGATTTTTTTTACAGTTTTTGATCATCAAGTAAAAATATATTTGATAATTTATAAACGTCAAGTATATGAGATCAATTTACATGTTTTACGTGTCAAGAATTTGTTTATTCTTGACATGTATTATTCTTCAAGAATAATTAATCTTGTCACTTATTACTTGTCAAATGAAGCTTTTCTTGACGTTTAAAAATTGACAACTGATTTAATTCACATATTTTGTTTGTCAATGCTTTTTTTTTTAAATGAAAAATTGTACAATTTGGAATATCCATATAATTATATTGCACCATTTTTGAAGTCCAACAATGACACACATTAATAAAGCCTTTGAGATTACACAAAGTTGCTAAACTACACATTTTAATTGAACAATTGAATCAACCCAAAGTTTCCATCAAATAACTAATATTTTAAAAAATTGCATATATCATTGAACCATACATATAGTTGGTCATTATATATTTAATTACAGTACCCCATAGCCCAAACTTCTGCCTATGAAGAAACTATTCAACCTAACTCTATGTCTAATATAAATAAAATAGATGCCTAGCCCAAAAGTGTATTATATCAACAATGAGATCCACCTATATCCAATATCAATAAAATATATATGTCTAAGCTAACCAAAAAAATATTATTGATTCACCTAAAACCAATAAATATATGTCTACCCAAAAAAACACAACTAATCATCATAATCACATGTGGCCACCAAAAAATGAGCTAGGTTCATCCGTACTTCATCCAACTTGAATTGATTATATGAGCTCCTTGTATCAATCTGGTATGAAATCCAAAATATTAAAGTTAATACTTTGATTACTTGAATTGTATAAAATAATTTAAACAATCATTTGAACACAACATACCGAATTTGTAACCATTATGCTCCTATTAGTGATTATATCTCTAATGTATCTCATCACATAAAACTCGCATTCAATGGTTTCATCATGCAAAGGATACTATAAATACATAAATTACCAAAATACTTAATAGTGCAAATAACCCATATATTATATACTTTTAATTAACGAATAAATATGTTTACACTTACTTTAGTTTCACTGTTTTTCATATTAGTTGTTTTCGACCTTTTTTGTAACTCTCGTTTCACTCTCATTTATTTATTTATTTATTTATTTAATATCTCCTAAATGGTGAAACACAAGTTGGGGTACATTTTATACTTCTTTAAAGTTGATTTGTTTTTTTAGCATTTGAAACGAAATTAGTTTGGTGAAGGATTTGGAGTTTTATTAAGTCTTTGAAGAAATGAAGATAAGGGCAAAAGGTAAGATATTTTGAAGTAAGGGGCATTTTGGTCATCTTTTAAATATTATTAATATTCATTTTTTTAAGTACAAGAAAAAAAAAGTCTTATTCTTCTTCTTTTTCTTCTTGGTGGAAGTCACATGACCCCCTCCTTTACTAGAATTCTTCACCTTATCTCCCCTCTTTTTCTCTCCTTCACGCCGTCAACCAGCAAGCCCCACCGCCTGATGACACCCAGCAAGCCCCACCATCGTCATCCTTTATAGATTTGAAGGTGCATCATGGTCGCATAGCTTGGGTCAAATCTACCATTTTGCGTCCAACCTTTTGCACTAGCCATGAGTTTCTCTCCGACACCCACTCTTTCGGCCATCGCGACGAAAATAAACTCAATCACTATTCATATCCCTTCTCCATTCAGATATTTCGCTTAATGTAAGATCACTTTAGGGTTGTTTTAAGGTGATTTTTTAATACCCATTGAGTTTCGGCTTGATTTTCTCAATACCTACTACTTTTCAATGCTAGATTCAAGTTTTAGAAGAGTTCGAGCCGCTATCTAGCCTTTTGAAAGCTCAAAATTAGGTGTTTGGCACAACTTAGGTAAGATTTTAAGCTTTTTAAAGTCGATCTTGAGTACCCATCTAATCTTAGTGATAGTATCAAGCAAACCATGGTGGTGGATGCTTGATTTTGAACATAGAAGATGGTTAGGATGTTACCCATTGAAGTTAAGAGTACTTTAATTAGTTCTTGACAAATTTTGGAGTAATTTAAGTGAATTTTCTGCGAGTTTTTACATGTGCATTGAATCTAAGCATTTAAAATTAGATTATTCATAATACTCGGGTTCTAAAGTTCAATGTAGGGGTTGAAAGTAAGTTTTTCATTAACTTGGAGTTCCGTTTAGGTGTTTACTTTTATAAAGTTTGATACAATAAAAGGATTAAGTGATCTTAGGAATTGTTTGCGTTGTTTGACTCATGGTATTATGTTGGGTATAAATCTCAAGCATCATAGATAATTGAGGTAAAAGTATATCTACATAAACGACCGTTGAGTTTTTTAACTAAGTTGGATGCTCGTGGGGTTAAGTATCTAAAATTTGGGTCCAAGGGTTCGTATGTGGAAAATTTAGTATAATATTAGGCGCTTTGTAGATTTCAAGGACCTTAGAAGAATCAATAGATTTTAGCAGCCTTACAAAGTATTTTTGCAAATAGTTGTAGCCTAGTATCATATAAAGATATTGATGTGACCTTGATCATTATTTTATACCAAATTGAAATGGGAAAAGCATACAAACATGGGGGATCGAGTTATTGACTGTGAGTGGCTTGTTTTCAAGCTTTCATTATACTTATACATGTTATCTTACGATATCGCTTGGAAACTATCATTGTTTAGACTTTTTATAACTATGTTTTCATTTATACTTAAACAATGCATTTACTCACAATGATTTTAAGAATTTGTATGTTTAGAAATTTTATAAAAATGTTATTCTAAAAGTATGTGTTGGATGATTAAGGACTGAAACTACTTTATGAAAATGTGTTTTCTCACCATGTTTGGTTTTTAAGCATAAAATATGTGATTTTATGAATGATGGTGATTTCTCTAAGGCCACATGAATGTGTTTCCATAGGGCCACCTATGGTCATCAAGGGATTCTAGGGCTGAAAGAGGCCATGACCGGAGATCTGAGAACCTGAGCCTAGGTGAGGATATAGATGGTGGATTGAGATATGGCTTTGGGGCCTAGTTTAACCCATGATGGATGGCTTTATGTCCACATAGGAGCGGGTATAGAGATGGTTACTGTGGTAGGTGCTAAATATGTGTGAGCTTTGTTTGGCCGCGTGATTCCTTGTAGATATGGATGACGTATGATCCATTCTAGACCGTGTATTTAGTATGCTATCATAGTTGAATTTGATGGAGGTGGATACTGTGGTAGGTGCTAGTGAGTGCAAATCCTAGGTCTAGGCGAGGGGAGAATCCTAGGTCTCAGAGTTGAACTATTGCAAAATGATCCTAGCGTATAGTGTTGTATCGCTCGTTGTATGGTTGTTTTATTTGTTGTGATTGATATGATATGTGTTATTAAATATGGTTGTGGCGCGTACTTTATTTGATATGGCTGACCTTGTTATCTGTGGATTTTATGTGTTTTTCCTCAAAAAGGTTTTCTCAAAACTCATCGCTCACTAAGTTTGTTTAACCTATGTTTTAAGTATTTTCCATCCTCAGGTGGTCAGACGTTGAGACCATGTGAAGGTTGGTTTTGAGACATTCTAGCCTAGCTAATGAGGAGAGGAAGAGTTACTTTGTAGTCTTACATGGCGTAGCCATGGCATCTCATCATATGTTTAAGGAGTCAGTTGGTAAGGTCGCACTCCTTAACGCCCAAACCTTAGTTAAGTAGGGAAAAGAAAGCAGAAGAATTGAAGAATTGAGGCAGCGAAAGGAAGCCCTAAAGATTATCTTCTAAATTGAGATTGCTCGGTGAATGAGGTAAAGAAGGAAAGGAAAACTTCATACCTCTAATTACCCCACCTCAAAGAAGCAATTAAAGCGGTGAAAAAGAGAAGGAAGATTCTGAAAGATGTCCTTGATATGGATTGTAGATGACAAAAAGGAAAAAGGTCGGGATCGAAGTCTTACACCATGGCACAAAACAATGCAACTTGATGAGAAGAAAAAGGATATGAGAAGATCAGAGTTAGTTTATTTTATGAAAAGCAATTGTTGTAAATTGTATTTTCTACTTCTACAAGCGTTAAGTTAATAAAGAGAAGAAGTTAAATTTTCATTGTGTTTTGTATTCTTTTAAGTTGTTTTTCTGCTGCAAGAGTTGTGGAGGTCTTTAAGGCTCAATGGAAGAGCTTTGCGAAGAGACAAGGAGATGAGTTGTTTCGCTCACTAGACGTTTGGTGCGTCATCTTGCGAGAGATATGGATTGAATGTCTAGGTGACACGTCCTTCATTTAGTTGTGTGGTGTGATATTTGGGTTGAGGCGTGACATAATATACTTTAGAAGATTCTTCTAGATAACAAATTTGATAAAAGGGTAGTTCAGAGCGAATACAGATAATGAAGAAGAACGGTGATTGAGAGAAACGTAAGCAAAGAGACAAATTTAATGAGAAAAAAAGTAAGCGAATGAGATAAGAGACAATTAAGATTCAGCCTTATTTAAAATCGCAGAGGTTAAAAAGATATTTCACATGTTATTTAGTCATTCAGCGTGTTTTAATAAACAAAGGTTTTATATGATCAGTGTATTATTTATAAATGATCGCGCCCTTTAGACTAAGTGATAGAAAAATAAATATTAGCCTTTATAGAGGTGTCGGGAGTTGGTATCTTTTACAATGACCTATCTCCCGATGACACTTTTGCCCGTTAGGAGATCATCTCTTTTTTGTAGTGTGTATTAGGTGCAGCACGTTGGATGATGAATGCCCATGCATCCTTCACTCGTCCACATGTTGGGTGCGTTGGATAACAAATGCAAATGTAACCTTCATTTGTTGTTGCATTCTAGGTAGGTTGAATGATAAATGCCAACACATCTTTTGTTCGTTAACCGTCTACTAAACATGTTTTATGACAAATGCCAACACGTTCTTTGTTCTTTGTCAAGCGCTAGTAAGTGAGTATATGTTGTGCAATGCACAAATGCATTGCACGCAACTTTTCCAACATTAATGCATGTAACCCTCGTCCTTGGAGTTAAAAAAGAAGTAGCGAAATCCTAAAACTTGAAGATGGAAAAAGTAGCAGCAAAGTAACCATCAAATTTGGGAGATGGAATAAACAACCATAAATCAACCATCAAACTTATATTGCCTTTTGATTGTCATTTGATTACCTTCTACTCTTTTTTTTTTCAAATTTAGTTAGTTTCAAATATAGTAATTTAATTACCTTTTGATTATCACTTCTACTTTTAAATTTTTTTAATTTTAGCTAGCCTTCTAAAATAATCATTTAATTCGATTATCATCTAATCACTTTTTTTTTGTCACAGTATTAAGTACATCAATGACAATTTTGTAAATTAATGAACTTTCATCCACTTTAAGGCTTTTATCGTGAAATTCTATTAAAAAAGAAAAAGAATGAGCGAAGCCACATTAGAATTTGAAACTTCTACAGATTTTCAAGAGAAACTCAAAGCTACTATAGTAGGATTGTCCGGGTACCCATCTTCGGTGTGAGTCTAACGGAAAAGATGTTTTTTCTGGCCAGGGAATTTCATTTAGTATAGGTTTTCTTCCATATGCAAGTGAGTGTTTCAGCAGGAATATCTCTAGTGAGGAGGGATGTTTTTCGTCAATATTGAGTCTCGATTAGAGATTTAGTCAGCTTGTGGTTTTCAGTTTGTTGGTAAAGCTTGCCAATGGAAGAAACGCAAGAAAAAGATGGGAAGAAAAAAGAGAAGAAGATGAGAGTTTGGAAAGAGGAAAAAAATTTCAACATAAAGAAAAATTTTTAGGAAGAGGAAAGAGGAAATCGAAATCGAAAAGAGGAAGAAGGATTGAAGAGATACATGTGCAGAAAAAAAAAAGAAGAGTAACTTTGGTACTGGAAAATTTCAATGGGTAGTCGTTTGAGAATATGATATAGCAAATACAATACATTGTTTTAGAATTTTGCAAATATGAAAAAATTTCTCACTTTGTAAAATACTCTACATCTTAAATTTGTTATTGTTCTCAAACTATCTTTTAATAACTTTTTTCTTCTCACCTTTTAATACCCTAATCATCCCTTGTTTCTTCTCCCACCTTTTAAGGCACTAATCATCCTTTCTTGTACGAAAAAAATAATTTGTTCTTTCTGTCTTAATCTTAATTTTAGGATATCAACAATACATTAATTGTAATATGAAAGATAATGGTTGTTAACCAAAGTAAATTAACTTCGTCTATGATTTTTCTCCACTTTCTTCGATGTATATTTAGAATTGAATTTAATTTTAAATTATTTTGTTTTTTATTTTATTTTTACATTGGTTTTGTTTTGGTTTTACTTTGTATCAGTTTTATATATTAGTGTTGTGATGTACTTTTATTATATAGATAGTTGGTTGATATACTTACTACATAATTATCATTTTTTTCAAATTTTATTAAGTATATGAATGATATAACTCAGTGTATCATTATCAAGTATATCAATAATATGTTATTAAAGTATATTAACATATCAATAAAGTAAATCATTATCAAGGATATCAATCAAGTTTACAAGTGTATATCAATAATGTATCAAGTGTGTAAGTAGGGCTCCAAGCATATCAAATGTATTTAATAAATCAGTTAGTGCATTAGTGAAGAATACTAAGTGTATCTACAATACTTTATGTGTATCAAATATATCAAGTGCATCAAGCGTATCAAATTTATTGACTGTACCAATGAAGCATAACAAGTTTATTAGTAGTGCATCAAACTCATCAATGAAGCCTTTGAGAGTATCAAGGCATAAAGGGAATCAAGTGTCAGTACAAGAAATTGGAGTTTTGCCGATGTAGAAAAGCACGTTGTAAGGAAGAATTTTTGTCGACGCGAGGAGGAAGATGTCGACATTGGTCCTCAATGCCAACGTCAGAAGATAACATCATGAAAGGGTGGGATAACAACGACGCCATGCATGACGACGTCACGAAGGCTTTTTATTTAAAAAATACTATTTAGTTTTCCACGATGCCATGCACGTTTGTGTCACCATTTCCCCCTAACGACATGTCATAAAGGATGGCGTTAGTGAAGCCTTAAAATATTATTAAAAAGAAATCTCTCACGACATCTATGTTAACTGCATTGGCATTAGCCTATCTAAGATGACGCATGTGGACCGCGTTGGCAAAGGTTTAATATTTAAATCATTCTGACAAACTCTTTTACCGACGTACTAGTCGTTGACGTCGCAAAAAGTGTGACGATTTGATTGATTTGGAGAAGGTAATGACGACGCCATAAGTGACCACGTCAGCATTAGATTGGCTTCTTACGATGCAGCCACTTCGTCGTTAAAAGTGGGTTCTCGCAACGTGTTCGTGGTGCATCGGGAGAACCCATGTTATTTTAGTTATGTGTTTCGTGAACACATAATGAAAACGAGAAAGAAAGAAGAGAGAAAAAAGAAAGAAGGGAGGAAGAAGAAAGAGAGAGGGAGACTCACTATCGTCATCGCCGTTGTCGTTCATCGTTGTCACTGCCAACCACCAACCTCCTATCCTCGTTGCCTTAGTTTGTTATCTCTACCGATAAAAATATTGTATGTATGTTTATGATAGCATGTAAATTAAAATTGTATATTGTATATTATATGTGTTTTTATTATAAATTGTACATTGTTTTATGTTTATTATATATTTTTAATTGAAATTGTTATTGTATATATGTTATTATAGATTGTAAATTGAAATTGTTGTATGAGTAAGTTTAATTAGATTGTAAATTGAAATTGTATAGATTGATAATAATAGTGAAATTGTGATTTTGATTGTTGTAGAGAGATTTAAACATATTGAAATTGGTGAATTTATGAATTTGATGAAAATTTTAAATTCTTGAAATTATTTAATAACTTGAAAAATTTTATTAGTTTGTTGCAACTATCCTATAGTTATAGTAGCCTATAGTTTATTATTTGTGAACATGATTTTTTTTTTAGTAGAATGGTAGCTGTTATTTATTTAGAATTATCTTAACCTTTAGTTTATGATAATTTGTTCGAAGTGTTATATTGCTATCAATGGTTGTTAGTTGGAAGTGTTGGATAGATTTTTTTGTTTAAACTTAGATATAGTGAAAGTTGAGATAATGGATACTTGTGAGGTATGATTTATTCATGGAGGAAATTTAGTATTTGAGAGAAAAAATATAAGACTAATTATGCGTATTTATGTTCTAGGTCTTTAACAATATACAAGAGCTAGATGAAACATAGAAATAAGTTATCGGTTGAGTATAGAGAGGGAGTTTTCTAATTTTTAGAAGCTGTCAGGTATCACGTTGATGAGTACGGACGAATAAGGTGTTCATACAAGAGATGTATGAACTTGAATTAAGACTCGTTAAAAGGTGTGAAGGGACATTTATTAATGATTGAAATATGCCCCTCCTACACAAATTGAGTGTATCATGGAAAGCCAATGAACTTCTATAGAGGTATAGAACGATTTGATGAAGTGACCGGTAGAGACCTTTTCCATGAAGGAGCTAGCAATGACCTCTTCCATGAATCAAATAGTAGCAATCTTTTTTCTGAAGACAATGAAAATGTAGGGTATGTTGCACAATTTACAAGCGATGATTAAACATGAACAAGAAATGGCAAAGGAAGATTTAAAGAATGACACGTCGTTAAATAGTGGTGTAGAAGAGGAGACGACGAATATATTTCAAGAGTTATTAAATCAAGCACGCTGACCACGCCGTGTACTATACACCAGTTGTTCAGAATTTTCATCCCTTAACTTTTTGGTTACAATGATGCATGTGAAAGTTATGGTTGGAGCAACAAATCCTTCGACATTAGAGATAATAAGACGAGTGTTACCAATGTGTGGCACCAATGTCCCTAGCTCATTCTACGAATAGCCAAACAAAAATTGTGTGACTTGGGTTTGGGATACCTGACTATTCATGCATGTAAATACGATTGTGTATTGTACTGGAATGAGTTTTCCGATTTGCAATACTGTCTAGTTTGTGGTGAGTTTCGATACAAGGTTCATCCTAACAAAGGAAAAAAATTCTACACAAGGTATTGCGACACTTTCTGTTAATAGCGAGATTACAAAGATTGTTTGTATCGCAAGAGGGCTTGTCTGAAATGAGATGGTATAAGGATAGACGAGTCAAAATGGAGGACGTGTTGAGACATCTAGCTGATGTAGAAGGATGAAAGCATTTTGATTATGAATTTCCTGAGTTTGCTTCAAATTCACAAAACATTTGTTTGGGATTAGCTTCTGATAGGTTCAATCCGTTTGGGCATATGGGTACCACCTGCACTATGGCATGTGTTAATTCCTTACAATTTGTCACCTTAAAAATGCTCATGTCATTGCTAATACTCGATCCAAGATCTCCTAGTAGAGAAGTTGATGTTTACCTTCAACCATTGATCAAGGAACTCAAAGAGTTATGAAGTCTTGGTGTTTGTACGTATGATTCTCTTACATGTTAGTTTTTTTATTTGTACACAGCTTTGTTGTGGACGATTAATGACTTTTCGGCGTATGGTTACTTATCTTCATGGAGTACGAAAAGGTATCAAACATGTCTCATATGCATGGAAGATAAATCGTTATTTTGGATAAGAGGGAAAATAGCTTACATGGGACATCGACGTTATCTTCCAGATAATCATGTTGGCTTAGAAGTAAGCTATATGATAGAAGTGTAGAGCGTAGGTCTCGCCAATTGTACTAAATGGCCATGATATCTTAGAACAGCTGGATTTTCTAGAGTTTTCATTGATGAGTAAACATTTATCACTGGACGTTTACTCATTACTCGACGAAGAGAAATAAAGAAAGAGAGCTCTGAATCGGACGAAGAGAAATATCTTTTTCAAACTCCCTTATTGGCCAAGTCTACTATTACGTCATCAATTGGATGATATGCATATTGAAAGAACGTTTGTGATAACTTGATCCATTGTTGAATATAGAAGGGAAAATAAAGATTACTATGAATGCTCAATTGGTAGTCAATGAAAATCATGCATGATTACAATAAATTATGATTTTTAACGCATATCACAAAATAGTAAATTCACATTAGTCGGTGAAAACGATGCTAGTGGAAGCATTGATAATAATTTTTACTGTGTATTTGATGAACTTCTTTCCATTCAATTCTAAAAGGACATCGTGTTTAGCTATTCAAGTGTAGATGGTTTGACACAGACAAAAACAAAAATCATAGAACACACATCTAATTAGGGTACAAATCAATCAACACATCTTGTTTTTTATTTTCTGAGGAACCAGTCATTCTCGCAATCCAGGAACATCAAGTCTTTTACATTGATGACTCAAAAAATGGTGCAAATTGGAAGGTTGTTCAGGTGATCCAAAATAAACGTATATGAGATATTCTCAAAGTTGAAGATGTCGAGGATCAACAATTGAATGTACTCGAAATCATTGTCAGACATCATGTGGATGATCACATTGAGGATGACATCTTGTGCAGACGCGACATTGATCCTACAACAGTGGAAAGGCCGATTGTATGTCATATCGTTGATGACTTCATTAATGATAATGACGAACAATTATTTATTCAAAGTGGATCAAACGATGACGAATAATAATAATGATTAATCACATACTCACATAGATTTTGTTTTTTAGATATTTAGTTTCAAGTACTTTCATATGTTTAATTAATTTTTGTTTATTGTCCTGAGGTACTACTATGTCTAATTTTTCTACCATCGGATGAGAGCAATGATCTTTTTTATTTTAATGTTGCAGAGTTTAATAACATAGGAGCTTCATCATCAGTAGGTGACACATCAAGTTAGTCACTGTTACATAAACAATTAATTTCATAAGTCTCGAGTTTAGTTTATGAAATTATTCTGTTTTTGTGGATGGTTGTCAAACAGCTCGCATTCTTAGGAGACGCGAGCACTCGAGAAACCTGGAGTTGAAGCGATATGTTGCACAAAATGAAAAGATTCCCAAATTGATCACTCAAGGACAGAATAAGTTGATCTCCCCACACGTCATTCGCTTTAGTTGTACCATCTGCGAGTAACACGGGATACTTTTTAAGTTTGCTTTCTTAAGTGGACTGACGTTATGGGAGATTATATCGAGCTCGTGAAGGGCTCTTTACAGGTAAGTTTTAAAATCATGCCTACATATATGTTAATTACCTACCGCGTATATATATAGAATCCTAATCCATGTGTACTTTTTTTTTAGCAATTTTTCGAGCTGAATTTCACAGAATCAACACTTAATCGATTCATTAAGCATCAGATGCTCACCACCTGGAAGGAACATAGGGGCAGAACTATCACCATTTTAAGAAGTTCAATAATCCTGAACATACACGTTTCAACCCATCTCCCAAATTGAGGAATGATGTGGAAGATTCATTTTCTATGTGACCATTACCTTACCGATAATTTCAGATGATTTAAAAATTTTAATGTTCTCAAATAGTAGTTCATTTTTTTTATGTAACATTTTGATATTGTTTGTATGTAGGAGCAATCATCGATGAATTATAGTTGTTAAGGCGAAGCAACCCTACAATCACAATAACGATGCCAAAGTCGTTTATACAACGAGTGCACGAACTCACTAAAAACGTTATCATTCAATCAATTGAATGGAGTTGTTCAAGGAAACACACGCTCAGGATGACCAGTTCATTTCGCCAGTGGCTGCAGATGCTCATGTAAGTTTTTGCTATGATTTTGTCTTATTTTGTACGACATTTTATTTACACGTGTTTTACTTAATGAATAAAAATTTTATTGCAGAATCAAATGTTGGTCATCCAATCCCAGCCCACCCCAGAGGGTTCTCAACCACTCTCTGATGAAGAGATATGCGAGATAATTTTGGGTAGACGACCTGGCTACTAAAAAGGTTTTGGTTGAGGCCTTAGGCCAAAGTCCCAACACACTGCTGGTAGTTCTTTCTCTGAATTATTCCACAAGCGAGAGATACATGTTAGAAAGGTTAACGATCTTAACCTCGTCTTCAGGAATTAGAAGAAGAAAATAGATGGTGGCACGAGGAAAGTGATCAGAAGATGGAAGAAATGGTAGAGATGATTATAGAACTCACTCGGGCCCGAGAGGATCTTGATTTCTTCATTTAATGTAAGTGATTTTGAACTTTTACGTTTTTTCATTTCTTATTGAGGTGATATATATTTTAACTTTAGTTTTGTGTCATTGTAGGTTGGAAGGCATGAGGGGACTGCATCTGTATCGCTTAGATTAGTTTTTAGTCTTCTTGTTTTTAGTTTAGGTTATTCATGTAATTTTTCTACCTACAAACGTGTGTTTTTTGAATATTTTAATTAATTTTAATATATATTTACTTTAATATTTTATTGATTTTATGTTACCTGTTTTACAATTTCAATCGAATTCGATCCTTATAGTAATAGCAAAAAATTAAATAATAAAAAAAATCTGGTAAAAGGGTTTTCCCGACGTAGGCGTTGCGTTGCGAGTGATCGCATCTAACGCCGAGGCATCGTACAAAGTTATGTCGAGACCGCATCGATCCTACCTTCCACAACGTACATGACGATATCGGCATTAGGGTATTGCTAACGCGTTGACCTGACGTCGACAAACACTCTTTGTCGACACTCTGACCCAATGTCGACATTAGGGTATTATCGACGTGTTGACCTTGTCGAAAAATCATGCATCGACCAAAGTTCTACGCCAACATTGTCTCATTCTTGCATCGTCATTATCTTTTATGATGCGTAATTTACGATGCTCGTGCTGACGTGCCACTCTACATTGGTGAAGGCTACACCGACACTTAATGTTGACCTTGTCGACAAATCATGCATCAGTCAAAGTCCTATGTTGACGTCGTTTCGTTCCTGCATCATCATTACCTACTTACAACATAATTTACGATGCTTGTGCTGACATGGCACTCTGCGTCAGTGAAGGCTACATCGACACACAAAAGCTTTTTGGCGACGCACAACTGCATCAACAACCCAGATTTCTTGTAGTGTGTATTAAAAAGAATTAAGTGTAACAAGAAGTATTTGGTGTTTCAAGTGTATCAAAGGGTATTGAGTGTATCAAAGAGTACCATGATGCATCAAATGTATCAAGGTTCAAAGGTTATCAAGAAGTGTCAAATGTATATCAAATGTATTAAGAAGTATCAGATGTTTCACGGGACATTAGGTGTATCAGGTGTATAAAATGAATATTAGTAATGAGGGCATTGTGAAATTTTACATTTTATATATGTGGGTTGGACTTTGTTTTTGCCATTTTTGCAAACAATAAATTTAGGACTGACTAGAAAAATAGCAAATTTATAGGTTTACTTTAGATAAATGGAAAAAAATAATTTGAATTGTTAATATAACAAAATTGTAAAAGATGGAGAGAAAAAAAAACGACTGCAAAAATGTCTTAAGTACCCTTACTCTAGTGAAAGAACTCACATCTCAATTACAATTATTCCAAAATCCAAAATACCTCATAATTGAACTAGACTCTCCAACCATAATCATGTCACCTATGCCCCTAATTTTACCCTACCAAAACAACCAAAGCAATTAAAAGCCATCAAATCCCCAATTTTTCCTCAAACTCGTTTGTCTTCTTCATCTCCATTAAAGCCAATTTCAAAATATTCCTTCATTTGTCTTCTGCATCTCCATTGATGTAAAGCGTCATACGCCATAACCCTCAAAAGAGCAGCAATTGTTCACAAAAAATCCTTCCAACTAAAAGAAAGGCCTCCAGCTTCGATTTCTATAGAAGCAAAGTTTGTTTGCTTCTTCTTTTTGTTCAGTTTTGATTTCTGCAACTTAGTTAAATTGATGGTTAATAACACATCAGCAATTACCTTGACGACATCCCTAATCCTGGTTGATTGTGACATGCAGAGGTGATAGATTGGAGGACAAAAAAAGTTTATCACGATTCATCGATGCAAACAGTCATTCACCACCATGAATTGGTTGTGATAGTATCCATCAAATTTCTTCTCTAAAAATTATCAATATGCCTAAAAAAATTTAAATGCCAAAAAATATATTTTTAATAAAAAATTTAAATTATTAGTAAACGAAAATATCATAACAAAAAATAACTATAATTACGATTTGATTAATAAAAATCTCAAATTAAAAAAAAACAGCAAATTTCAAATCTCAACAACTTCAATTGAATAACAAATTAAATTATTAATAAATAAATAAATAATAATTTTTTTATATAAACTATTAATAAATAGATAATAAATTAGCATTTGACTAAGAAAAATCTGAAGTTTAAAAAATACAGCAAATTTCGAATGCCAACAACTTCAATCGAATAACAAATTAAATTATCAATAAATAAATAATAATTTTTTGATATAAATTATAATATATAGATACTAAATTGCGATTTGATTAAGAAAAATCTCAAAATTTAAAAATACTAACAATTTTCAAACCTCAACAATTTCAATTAGAAAAAATTTGTCTTTACTTTACATTTAAAAAACACTCACAAAATACCTAGTCATTTAACAAACAAAAATAAAATTATCTTGCAAACTGGTTTACGACTCTAATATAATTAAATAAATACTTTTCATTTGTTGAAATTGAAAAATAAATTTCAATACGCAAGATAGAAGGAAAAAATTATTGTATTAACAAAAGTGAAAGTTTAAGCATACTTAAATTTTAAAGAATTTAAGAAAACTTTACCACTCAAAAAATGAAAAAAAAAATGTGAATAAAAAATACCTTGTATTTTCTATTTAATTTATTGCGTAGAATCATTAAATACCTTGGGTACTAGGTAATTCACTATTCAAATACATTGTAAATATTTCAATAAATTGCAACAAATGAGGTTCGAATAGTTGCAACCATTTCAGTAAACTGTCAAATGAGACCGATAGACTGGAGGGGAGGATGTAAAAAGTTTACATTGAATTCATTCTATGAAATTGTTGAAACGAATATGCAAATGGAACATGCACCTCTAGAACACAATAATCGTGATATTGAAAAGTTTCGATCCATCTACCATAAAAAATAATCATTGCTCTTTGTAAAGCCATAAAAAAAACTTCTTAGTTGTCGTTTTATTCATTGTTGTCTTTTAATTGTATAACATACACAACTTTTAAAAATGTTAAAAAATGTATTACATAGAATATAATTAACATACAAATCATGTTAAACAAATTAGATATAGTCTAAAAATTAGTTTAATACAACATTAAAACAATTAAAAACGAATTAAAACAATTAAAACGTATAGTATAAATATTTTGAAATCTTATTAAAAATACATATATTCAAAATTTTATTTAAAATATATTTTTTTTTGAAATCTAACTTAAAAAAGATATTAACAATTTCCTAAATATATATTTTCGAAACTTTGTAAATAAATATATAAAGATTTATTGATAAGTTTAGGAGACATTTTTAAAAATAGCAAAATAAATTAAAATATTTACAAACTATAACAAAATTTTAAATTCTATCATTATAGTCTTCTATCACTATAAAATAAAAGATTTGTTGTAAATTTTTAGCGGAATTATTTGGTTAGGATATAATCCATATCCAATTGTTTTGTAAATTTTGTTATCTTATGGATATTTTGACAATTTAAAATTTTTTATTTATCTAAAAATTAATGATAAATTATAAATTTTCCAAAAGTTGTACATGTGCGCAATATTTTGCTATAAATCTTATTTATGTAAACCCAGATTATGGTTTAAATACTAAAAAAAACAATGCTTTACATCTCCCCTATCTCATAATCATTTATAACGCTGATGATATTATATATGAAATTCAATAC
>JBBPDI010000015.1:2270649-2282659 GCA_037974545.1 Cucumis variabilis | reverse complement strand
AACTTCTACCCTAACTTTATTGGGTTGAGAAAGATGAATTTTCCTCTCTACCTTTATCTAATATGGAGCTAACTTTATACACTTATGTTTCCAAATCAAGGGAAAGTGAGCGGAACACCATAGTTAAGATTTGAAGTACCAAAGTGGGTCATCTAATATGAACTAAGTTCAAATTTTTTACATGGTCAACATTTAGAAAACAGGTTAAAGCTTCTAATGTTTGAGTCATTTTTAAATTTGATTAAAAGTTTCAATTTCACCCTTTCTTTAATAAGACACAATACCAAATCTAAGCGAAATAATCACGCGAAATAATAATGGTGATGCAAGGTCCAACTAAACTCTTAACCCAAGTTAAAAATAGGTAAAATTTAAAAATTAGTTTTTACGATGGTATAAAATTTCCTTAAGTAGATCTCAACGTATCGTGAAGATGATTTTTTCGAAGTTTATCTAATCCTAAGAACTATTTACAAAAGATAAAGATTTATCAAACCATTTTGTAAAGATTTATCAAACCATAAAAACTAAATTTTTAATTTTTAAAATTACTTGTGTAGTACCATATACAAGCACATGTATATTTAAAATGTTAATTTTTAATATTTGAATATTTAGTTGAAATTTTATTCAATATAATTACGTTTACCAATGACTTAAAGTTAATTATATATATTTTTATAATATAATTTTTTAAAGGTTAAAATTCGTAAATATAACAAACCAACAAAATATTTAAGGTTCGTATAACAAAATAAAAAAGTCTGACACTGAGCATTCTTAAAAATATTATAGCTTTGCCCTTCCTTTTCATCTTTCTTCTCTTCCTCTTATGTGATTTTTTTTATCGTCTTTTTTCCTTTTCCTGCAATTATTTTTTAAATATTTCTATTTGTCATTCATTTCCATCTTCTTTCTTCTGCAAATTTTCTTTCCCTTTTTATCGTCTTTTTTTCTTCTTCTGCATTTTTTTTCAAACTGTTATTTGATTCAAGATCGTGCACCAAATATATAAGATGCATTTTTTAAGATTATGTGTCAAATATAAAAGATCCTGAAAAAAATCGTTAGGATATTGGATTGACAAATCTAAAGAATTGTATACCAAAATTAGGAAAAGCTAAACGATTGTCTTAAGATTCTTTAGTACATGATCGTTTAGATTTGACACATGATCGTTTAGACTTGATCGTTTAAATTTGAATAGCCAAATCTAAACAATTTTTTTTCAAAATTTGTTGGTACTATTTATATTTGATACACAATTGTTTAGATTTAATACACGAAATACATTTAGAACTCCCAAACTCTTGTGTGATTTTGTTGATTTCAAATATTCAATCGTGCTTTCAACAAATGCATACATTTTTTTTGTCGACTTATTTATATAGTATATTAGTTGTTCCATTAGTTGTTTCAAACTATTATAATCTCTAATCAACTAAAGTACTATTGTTTGAAATAAATATAATTCTAACTAGACTAAAATAGTCTACACCCAAACATAAAGTTTGTTAAAAATGTTTAAAAAAATCGTTTAGATTTGACTATCCAAATTTAAACGACTAAATTAAAGGTCATGTACCACATAATAGTCAAATCTAAATGATCGATACAAAAAAATCGTTTAAACTTGGATACCAAATCTAAACGATCGTGTAGGAAATAATAGTCAAATCTAAACTATCGTTTCTCAAATCTAAACGACAGTTTCTCAAATATATTACGGGCGCTAGATGCCAATTAATCACGATTTTTTTGTGTTTTTCATTGTGGACTTGTGGACTTTTTCCGTTTTCAAAATTGTTCTATAACATGTAAATATTTTACCGTTTTGTTATATTTTTTAAAATACTCATTTCTTAAATATCTTTTATGAACAAATATATGTGTTTTAGTCTTTAATGTTTCATGTTTTGTTTTTAAAAAGTGTATATGATTTTACCATCTTGAATTTAGTTCGTTATGTTTTTAACAATTTTATCATATTCCTAATTTGTTTCTACTAACAATCCTATAATTTTTCGTTTATTAATATCTTAGTGTAACCACCATAAAATCGTCAAGAAAGTCCCTATGTAGAGATGTAACACATAAAAATTTAATGCATTATTTATACAGTTTTAGAAACCCTTAAATTTTTCCTTTATCAAATTTTTTTTTTGAATTTTAATATCCTAGAGGTGTTATAGGCTATCATGAAGATAAAATACATTATTTATACAATTTTAGAAAATTTATAAAAAAGATCATTGTTGGACAACAAATATTAAAGGACCAAATGCGAGTTTAGCTTATTGACAATTGACATGACCTTAACTTCCACCTCAGAGATTGACGGTTCAATTTTACATTCACTATTGTTACACTAAAAAAATATGAAAGAAAAGTAAAGATTGAGATGAAACTAAATTTACCTTCAAATTAAATATAATATATTTTTTTAAAGAAAACTTTATCGTTATCAATTTTAATTTTTTAGAGTCCATTTAAGGTTAGGTTTGTATAGGAGTATTTTTAAAAATAGCAAAATATTGAAACTATTTACAAAATATAATAAAATTTTACTAATTAATTATTTTTCTTTTTACTATACTTTGTAAATAGTTAATTCATTCTTTTTTTTTTGCTATCCATAACAATTTCTCGTTTGTCTATCTATTTTATTTTAATATAAACATTTGTATTTGTAGAACTATAATCTAATTATGAATGCATATCTAAAGTACTTTTTTTTTTCTTTTTTAGAAGTAATTAGAATGAATAAGATATAATTTCTCTCTCTAGAGTTTGTAGATATGAAGTACACATTAATTTATTGTTAACACCGATAATATAATCCAAATTCTTTTGGTAGCATCTTCTCAATAAAATTTAATTTCATCGTCCTTTTAACTCGTAAAATTTGAACTAAAGAAAAGCTAAAATAAATTCATTGTTTATCTAAAATAAACATACAAAATAGAAAAAGAATTCTATTGAAAAACAAAAACAAAAAAATCAATATGAATTATACTGAAAATTAGCTAGATTTATAAGACACCAAAAAGGTGTATTCCACCCGAAAAAATTACATCATATATTTGCAATTATGTAAATAAATTTTTGAGAATCTTCTAAAAAAGAAGGTCTGATTGAATAAAAAAATGAAGTTGTTAAAATTAAAACATAAGAAGAGCGTAAATAATCAAATTGATATTATTACCCTAAATTTAACTTAGTCTCTCTCTGTTCTTTTTTTTTTTTTTTTTTTTTTGTGGTTCACAAATGGAGTCTCTACATTGTTTATTTATGTCTAGAGAAGACTTATTTGATTTAATTTTGACTTTTTTGACTTTTTTATGACGTAAATTTATCATAATATTAATTTTACTAACATTTATATTTTGTAATCCTTTGGGTTTTCAAAACTATTTTTAAACATTAATTGTATTTATTCTATTTGAATTTATAAAATTTTCTTAGCTACTGTTTTTCTCAAGTTAAATTTAAATATTTTATTTAATATTAATATTAATATATGATAGTGGGTAGTCTTTAGAATTAGAAATTTTTTTAAAAATAACAAATCTTACCAAATATTTACAATCTAACAAATTCTATTACTAATAATCATTGATATGTTATAGTGATAGAGAACTATTGTTGATAGAATCCAAAATTTTGCTATTGCTTGTAATTTTTTTTTTTACTATTTTTAAAAGTATCCCTTAGAATTATTTGATGCATGAATTGGAATCATTTGATTGAAAATACGGTTAATTCATGACATAATTGGAATTAAACAAAATTTAGAACATTTTTGTTCAAAAATGTTTTTTAAAATTGGTCGGTTTTTAAATAGTATAGAAAGGAATGAAATTCTACATATCTCTCTACTTTAGAGATCAAATTCATGATTTAACCTTAAATATACTAATGCTAAATTCTAAATAAAAAAAATAAAGATGAAAAGGAAGGGACTAAAATAATCACTTTCAAAAAATATATGAAGATTTTGAATATACATTAACAAAATGAGTCGATGTTTGAAAATATAGACTAATTAAGGTACGTAAAGGGATCAAAGTAAATAAGTGACGTTTTAAATTGGCAATTGTTTTAAATAAAAAGATCTTGGAATTATTTTCAAATGTATGATATAAACACTAATAAATGACTATATGTGTTTATTGTTGTCCATCACTAATTGATAGTTCACTGTATTTTAAAATAAGTTGTTTCATTTTTCCAAAAGATCTCTTTTAAAATATTGGCATATGATTGGACCTAGTAATTAATTATGTCACGTTCCGTCCCAAATGTCACACCATGCTACTAAATGGAGGGCGTGTCACATAGACATTCAACGCATAACTCTCGCGAGATGACGCGCTAAATGCCTAGTAAGCAGAATAATTCTTCTGCTTGTCCCTTTGCAAAGCTCTTCTATTGAGCCTTAGAGACCTTCACAAACTTTTACAGTGGAAAAGAACTCGAGGAAATACAATAACACAACAAAATAACTTAACTTCCTCTCTTTATTAACTTAACACCTACAAAAGTTACAAGATAAAAATTACAACTCTTAAACTTTACTTTGCATAATTTAAAACCAAGTCTGATCATTTCTCACGTCCTTCTGATCATTTCTCACGTCCTTCTTCTTTTCATCAAGGTGCAACACACCTTCCTTCATCCTCCGCTTAATACTGCTCTCTGTAGTGGTGTTTAGGAGTATTAGTCCCCGATCTTCGAGCTTCTTTCTCGAGTCATCAACAATCCAACTCAAGAGCATCCTCCAGGGTCTCCTCTTTTCTTTTTGGCTCTCTGGCACACTGGGTTAGATCTTACTAACCTGGATACTGCTTTCATCTTCCTTCAGAGTCGGATCATCAACACTAAGGAGCAATTCGTTTACCAACCAGCTCGATGAGAAGCCATGGCTAGCACGCCATGTAAGACAATAAAGTAACTATATCTTTCCTTCTTAACTAGGTTGCAAGGCTTCAGAATCAACCTTCGCATGGCTTCAACGTTTGACAACTTGGAGAGGGAAAAACTTAAAACATAAGTCAAACAAGCTTAGTGACTGATGAATTTAAGAAAAACTTTTTGGAAAGCACACAGAATCACAAATAATAAGGTCAAACTGCATCAGATAAATCACAGCACAACGAACCACAACAATTTCATCGCCATCACAACAAGAGTCACTAGAACCTTGTTCTTAAGTCATTTTGCAAAAAAGTTCAACAATGAGACCAGAGATACTCCCCTCGCCTAGACTTGGAATTCACACTCAAACAACATCACACGAATTACCTGAGATATCTGCCAGAATCACGTCACATTTAACTTTTTTAGACTTGAGAGTCACACTCCACCATTGTCTTATCACCAACTTGCTTAGACCTAGGATTCTCTTCTTGCCAAGACTCGAGATTCACACTTAACCAATGTCATACAAGTTACCTGGTACTTCCACCAGCGTCTAGTATTAAGAACACATCACAACTCACCCCCGACTTGAGATTCTTCCTTTGCTTAGACCTGAAATCCGCACTCAACTAGTATCACGCGAGTTACCTAGGATTCTTACCAGCTTGGGATAGATTAACCACACCACACTGCCAAACCACATAACTCATAATGTGGGAGTATTAGCACATAGCTTACTCCTATAACCGAATATCACAGTATACAAGGTATCTCATAAACATACTCATAGAGTTATGAAGAATATTTACATCATCATGTTTATAAAACTATCCTTTTCAAAACGAAGATCATGAATACAAACGATTTCCTTTCTCAAGCAATTATTCAATAATCGTATGCAAGCATAGAAAAACATTTAAGCATAACAAGGGTTTTGAAATCACGTTTAAAAACTGATTTGTCATTCATGAACGTTTATCTAGTAAAAGAACCCATTCACAAAAGAATAGTATTTATAGGAAAACGTTTATAAATCACATTTTTAATACTCTCATAATAGTATTATAAATTGTATTTTTCACTCACAATGCTTTGCTTGTAACTTATAATCAATCGTAGAAACATTTATAAAATAGATCTTATCACTCACAAAATAGTTTTTATAAATCGTATTTCTATCACTCACATAAAATATTTAGCCTCAACTCCTTCTTTACTTTCAGCTTACACTTCTCGTTTGACGGTTCATTCAACTAGTCGTTCAACATTCAAAACTTTTTCTTTTTACTTTCATTAGAAAATCTAGCGCCTTTGGACAAAACTTCTCTTTTTTCCTTTGGCTGTCGGTCGTATTTATACTGGTCTTTCACCTCCAAGGGTCACTTTCACACTTTATACGTGTCACCTTACTAACACGTCGTGTCATGCTGTCAATCCGAACTCGACAACGTAGTCTAATCGTCAACGGTGATTTTACTTTCCCTTATGACACACACTTTATCTCCTTGGGAAGCCAAACTCTTAAATCGCCTGACTGTCCTTTTCTTTTCTTGAAAAGTCACCACCAGTTCCTTTCCTACCGAGAGTTGTTAAGTCACCTTGACAAGACACTTACTTCCTTTCCTTATTCTCTTGGGTGCAGATACTTCTTCATGCACTATCCTGCTAAACTCCTCTCTCTTGCGCCCAACCCATGCTTCCTTCTTGCCAACGATTCTTATCACGTCACTCACCTTCACTCAATAGAACCTTGGACTTATGCTTTTCTTTTCACATTCCCTATTCTCCGTTCCCATTCCTTCTCGCGAATCAGGGCCTTACAACTTACACAAAAGGTAGCAAATATTAAAGGATAAAAATGAGAATGAAAAATAGCTTCATATGAGAATTTAAAGATATAAATTAATTACCAATAGAAATGTAACAACTCAACTAGCATAAACTTATAGTATCAACCTCAAAATCCTATTTTGGTCCTTAAACTTTGTATCTCGTTCTATTGTGGTCTTTAAAATTTTTAAAACTTTTGTTTTAGTCCTTGAACTTAAAAAAATTTACTTTAGTTTTTGTTGTTGGTATATGTTAATTCTTTGACATAATGATGACGTGCCTAAATGATTATGCTCGATAAATATTTTATGCCTAGAGAGAAACATGATCAAATCAAATAAACTTAAATTATAAAAGAATTTTATTCTTATTTCTCTCCAGTCAAATCTCTCACATCCCCTCCTCGACTCTCCCAACCTTTACTATTTTTTTTTTAAAATCAAAATCTTAAAGCAAATCAAAAGAACATTAAGTAAAATAAGAAAGAACAAAATATACAACTGACATATTGATGTTAACATCCATGGCAAGGTAAAATAAACTAAAAAAATTAAATATGTATAAAACATGTATAAATAAACTCTACAAAATTGCAAATGAATATTTTTACAATGAATAACAAAAACCCCGTAAAAAGGAAGAAGAAAGAATTGGGAGGAAGAATAAAAGTACCTTAATAAATCCAAAAATATCCTAAACTTGAGACACTAAAAAAATTGTATGTGAATGAAATTGCATATGAGAGAAAGTGAAGTAGAATGTCTGTGCATCAAAACAGCGGCGATTAAAAATCTTGAGGCAAGGTGGCTTTTTGAGTCACCTGATAAAACATCAATTGAACATTTATCGTTTAATTAAAAATTAAAAGCCTATAATTTTTTAGAGTGATAATCTTACACAGTCTATTCATTCAAATATAGAAGTCACCTCATCATTTAGTTAAATAGTTAATGGAATCCTAACGATAAAGATCAAAATATGCTTTTTATAAAAATTCAGAAAGTAAAACAAATGTTCTTAAAAGTTTAAAAACCAAAACAAGATTAAAACGTAATAAATACTATGGGCCAAATCCATTTTAGTGCAGAAAAAATATATTTAAAACACGACTAATTAGAAAAGTTTTATGACGAAAACCCGATTTTCGAAAATTTCTCACAAAAAATCTTTATGGTTCATAACATCCAAAAAATTTAAGGTAATTTTTTTACTTATTTTTCTTGAATAATTAATGATTAAATTATTATGGACGTTAGATTAACTGTCAAAAGTTAAGAAATAATTTATTTCGTGTAATGTGTTGGATTAATTCTATATATATATGTATGTATGTATATATATATATACGAGTAAGCGTATGTTTGATTAAAAATTTTGGAATTTGGTGGAAAATGTTATTAATTATATAGTTTTTGTTATATAACTAATAAGTGAAAAATTGTTAATTATATATTGGAATATAATTGAGTCATTTTTAAAAATAGCAAAATAAATTAAAATATTTACAAGGTATAGCAAAATGCTGGATTCTATCACTGATAATCTTCTATCACTATAGCATATCAATGACTATTTGGGATAGAATTTACTATAAGTTGTAAATATTTTATAAAATTTGCTATTTAAAAAAAATTCTCCAATATAATTATTGGAAAAAGGTAATGCAATTAATTAGGGAAGAGGAGGAGATTTAGATAAATATATATTTTATTATATATGTTTATTTAAAAAAATAAATTAAATAATAATAAAGTATTACTAATTTTATTATTATTTTGTTATAAACGGCGGTTTAAGCATTAATTGTGTATGAAAGGACAAAATTTATTCATCTTTTTCCTCAAGGTATTCAGTCGCCGACTCTCTCTTCCTCACTTATTCTCCATTGTTGTTCGATGCCACTTTCTTCTTCATCCAGGCCGGTTGTGTGTTGTCTGTCGCCTCTGCCCTCGTCACTGCTCACCAGTTTGTTGGTTAAGATTGGTGAGTTAAGGTAAGTGTTTTGGGTCTTTATTGTGTGAGATTTTAATACTCAATTAAAGGTTAATTGAAACTCTAAATGAAGTTTATTGTTGGAATTGATTTTGGCTGACTTTCTTTGAAAGGTCCCTTTGGACAAAGCTTGAGGATTTAACTAGTGAATTTTTTTCTTAGTCTGTAAGCTAAGGTAACTTGGTAATTAAATTTGTAATTATGCCAAATTATGTTAAAATGATTTTTCAACTTCCATTTGGGTAAATTGGTAAGCTAAGGAATTAAATTAGTATTTGTTGGCAAAAATTATGTTTATGAATAGGTGAAATTGTGGTTTCGTTTATAGCATGTAACTTAGCATAACCTAAGGTAAGATTTCTACTACTCGATCCCCAATTACGGGTTGGATTGTTGTGTGATAATGGTGAAAAATGTGATATGTTTGTGATGTTGAATTATTTGTATACCCTAAGCTTACTGGTAAATTGTGAATGCTAACCATTGTATCAGGCTAAGATAGATAGAAAGGATAATTATTTACATATGGAAATTACCTATGTTTACTGTGAAGTATGATGATTGTTTATATGCATATTGTGGATTACTATATGTATGTTATGAATTGGACTGTGATGGTTTACTACGAATCCAATACTGATGAATTATTTGTTTAGCTTAGGGGTTACTGTAATAATTGTGATGGATAAATAATGGCTTAGTTATGAGTTGTTGATCAATGCATTGGTTTGGTCTAAGGCTAATGTGGAATGCGTAAAGGGTAGCATAACTTGTGGTTATTGGGAATGATGATTAGGTATGATGATTGTTTGCATGCCTACCATGGATTACTGTTTGGGCCTCATTGAGAATTTTATTAAGTAAAATTATTAATTATTTTCTTTATGTTTAGGGTAATTTGTGCTCTAATTTGCGTTAAGAAATTTTGCAAAAGAGATTAATTCTATTTTTAGGTAAGAGGTTTCTACTATTGGATCTTTGGCTTAAGATTAAAGTTGTATTGTATGGAATGGCTAACGATTATGCACAAAATTAAAATGCATTAATAGGCTTATGTAAGGGATTAATTTCTACCACCGGACTTTTGATTTAAGATTAAAGTTGTAATGTATGGATTGATCTACAAGTACACAAAATTAAAATGCATATAATGATAGGTTTATGTAAGGGATTTCTACTACCAGACCTTCGATTTAAGATTAAAGTTGTACTTTTTATGCATTGATGGTAATTAAAATGCATTTATAGGTTATGTAAGGGATTTTTACTATTGAACCTTCGGTTTAAGATTAAAGTTATACTGTATTGATTGACTAGCGATTATGTATAGAATTAATTAAAATGCATTGATCGGCTTATGTATGAGATTTCTACTATTGGACCTTCAAAATTAAGATTTAAGCGCACTGCATGGATTGATTGATTATGCATTGATGTAGCTAAAATGCATAGATGGGGTTATAGAAGATGTTGGCTGAAATTGTGTGACTCTTGCATGATTGATTATGTGATCATGAACTATTAAATGATGCATTCTATGCCTATAATTGGACTGAGTTGACTATTTGGTGTTTTTTGGATTGATGGTGGCAGTTAGCTTTGGCTATTAGGCTGTGTATCTTACATGTATGATGTTGCTTGGGATCTCCACCTTTTGATTTATATGGCTGACGCATGTTTCTATAGTATCACCAGACTGATATGATTGACATGTGTTTCTTCGAGATCACCAGACTTATATGACTAAAGTAAAGGTACCTCAAAATGAGAAGTTAACAATTTCACCTAGCGGGACCAGTAGTTGGTCTCTTGATGAGTATACTTTTTATACTCACCATTTTTTTATGTTTAACGCTTTTTAGGAAAAGGTAAAGAGAATAACAAGTTGGCGAGTGACAAGAAGAAATCCCGTGATTGGCCATGTGGAAACTATTTGGTTTGTGCTTCCACTATTGATTTTAGAAAGTTAAGATAATTAGATTATTAACTACTCCAGCTTGGTTATAAAAAAGTTGGATCGTAACAGTTAATCTTCGTTAAAAATTTCACGGAATGTAAAATGGTATGGAGAAGAGGATGAAAATGAGGAATGACATTCCATAACCCACACCACATCGTCCTGTGGACATGTGGATTCGATGATTCTATATTGTTCAATAATTAAAGTTTAATAAGAAAAATTGAAGAGAAAACTCAGAAAAGGGAACTTCATTCTCAATAACCCTACGGTGGAGTGACGTTCATTATATTCAACATTGAAGTGTTAAACAAAACAAAAACATGCTGTTAAAATCAGATATATATGGAAATGAAAGGTGAACATGTATAAGCATGAAACTTGAACTTCCCAAATTATCCTCTGATGGTATGAAAATCAAAGTTTGAGAGGAATAAGAAAAATTAACCATGATTTGGTTTGGTTTGACTTAGTTAGACCTATTTTTAATTCACTGTTTTCATTCGGATTTCTTCGACATATACTCATCATAGACTTCATTAAAAGTAAACCAAATAGATATTTATTTTTTGAAATAAAAATTTTAACTTATGCTTATAAACTTTATGACTTGTCAATTTAAATTTTTGTATAATTCAAACCTTTATTTGTTGAAAGTAATAAAATCAAACCTTAATCTTTCGTAATTGTATTATTTGAACCCCATTATATTTATAATTAACACAATCATAAAAGTTTGAGTTTAAATTGAGATAACTTTAAAAAAAAAAAAAATAATCCATACAACTCTCGTAAGTTGAAATTTTCTCAAAAAAAATAAATATATATATATCGGTTTTAGTTCAACTCAATATTGGTATGATGTTTTGGAGGGGCAAAAGGGGAATTGTGAAAAGCCAAATACCATGAAAATAGGTTTGTTTTTTTTTTTTTGAAAAAAAATATTCAGTTACATTTCTGTTTTATTACAACCACACCCATCGGTGAAATCTCATCTCACAGCCCCAAAACTTTCTCCTCTCCCTTCCTTAAAAGCCTCACCCTTTCCCCCTTTCCCTCTAGTAGGTTGGTCCCACCACCCCGTCATCTTCTACCACTCCCTCTCCTCCCTACTCAACCACCGTCAGTCCCACCATCACCACCACCGCCACCAGACCTCCACGCGCCGCCGCAGGAGTTGCACGCGTCGGTTTTTCTGCCTCAGACGGTGCCGGCCATTCCATCTGTCCAACCCTTTTCTTCGTCCGCGGCCTATATTGCTCCCCACGCCCCGATTTATGTTCTGCCACCTAATTCCGATCGGCCACCACT
>JBBPDI010000015.1:2248753-2263222 GCA_037974545.1 Cucumis variabilis | reverse complement strand
CTTATTCACAAAGGCATTACCCACATCAACATTTGAAAAGTTAGTGCACAACATTGGAATGCGACGACTCAAAGAACACAAGTGAAGTATTCATAAGAGGGAGTATATATATTACCTTCAATGAATAGAAATATTGCACTCTTTTTCCCTTGACTATGGTTTTTTCCATTGGGTTTTCCTAACAAGGTTTTTAATGAGACAGTTATTAATATATAAAATGATGTACTCTTTTTCCTTCACCTAATCTTTTCCCATTGAGTTTTTTTCTAGTAAGGTTTTAACGAGACATTTATTTTATATAATATGGATATCTAAGGTGGAGTATTATAAATATATAATTATGTAGATATCCATAATCTACAATATGTTACTAATCTTCCTATAACTCTCCCTTTATTCTATGTTGTAACTTTCATCCCATTGAATTCTATTGTGTAACTCATACCATGGCATGTCCTATAAATAGAGATATGTGATGCCTTTGTAAGACACACCACAATTGAGTTCAATTGTTCTCTACTCCCTCCATTCCCTACTTCTTCTCTTTGGTTGCTTCATTCTCCTTATTTAACTTCTTTGTTCTTGTTTTATAACAGTAATATTATTTATAAAAATTAACTGATATTTAACTCACCTCATCCACCAAATCAATTTTCATCTTTTAATTTGAAACAAATTTAAAGTTAAATGATATTCTTGTAGAACAAATTCAAAAGTTTAAGAAGGAAACTAACAAATTTTCAAAAGTTTTAAAATATGTTAATAATATTACTATCATATTAGAATAAAAACTATTAAAATTTAAATGTCCAAAATTTATAGTCTAAGTAAAATATATAAATTTAGAAGTTTAAAAAAAATAGTAAAAACCTAAATAGTATAAATAAATATGTGAATTTAATTAATTAAAATAGCATTTAAACATTCTTAGTCTCATTTTCATTTTTAAGATTCTCAAAGGTGATCTCATGCTTACTCATGACATATCTTGTATTGGCTTATGTAACAACAATTTTTTTATTACTAGTTATTGTTTTTCATAAAAAAGAAAATATTATTATTTTAGTTTTTTTAGAATTTATGTTTGTTGACTCTTCCTCTGTCCAATTCCCTGTACTGGCACTAATTAGCCGCTCTTGATAGTGAAAATCCAATTTGAAGCTAAATTTATTAAATCAACATCCTAATTAACCAGATTTGATAAAACCAATTGAAAAAAATATTTATTTCATCTACAGTATATATGTGTGTCAAACAAGAGTAGTGAAAAGCCCATATTTTATAATAGTCTCCATGTCAAACAGAAATTATAATAACCCAAACTATAATAATTTGTACCTCAATCACAAATTATAATAGCACAGGCTATAATAGTTTATACCTCAAATATAGACTATAATAACACATAATATTCTGCACCCTAAATGCAAGCTATTATAAACACACTCTTTACCTTAAACGCCCCTGAATATCCCTCTAATACCATTCTTATTATATCGTCTAACAATATTTGAGCTCATATTATAAAAATTTGGAGTTATATGTACACTTTTGTGTTTTTAGTAGATCCAAAACATTTGCATTGACTATTTAGAATAGGAAAGTTCATAATAAATATCGATTGTAAAGACAACAAAGTAGGACGAGAAAAATGATCAATTAAAATCCTAAACGTGTAGAAAAAAAAAACCAAAAACCTAGATAGATATATCAAACTACGTTATCTTTGTACATGTCGTCTTCTTCTTCTTAACAAAATAGGACGAGAAAAATGACCAACAAAGAAAAGAAATCCAAAAGCCTAGATATATAAAACAAAAAAAGTTCTTCATCTTCTTCTATACAATAATTACATGCAACAGTTAATTGCATGTAATAATAACATACAATTACATATGAAACCCATACAATAATTACATGCAACTGTTAATTGTGAAAGGTAGTCATTGAATCATTATTTGCATTAGGGGTGTAAGAATACGGATTGAACCCGAATAACCCAGACTACCCAACCCATATTATAAGGGTTGGGTTGGGTTAATTTTTTTTTATTTTTTTGGGTTAGGTTGAGTCTCGGGTTGGAGAGTTGAGAAATTCGATTCAACCCAACCCAACCCGAATTAATATAATATATATATAAATAATTATAATAATAATAATCATATATTATTTAATAAAAAAACAATTAGGTTTCTTATTCTTTTAGGTTTAGATTGTGTTGTATCTTGAACTTTATTATTCATTTATTATTAAAAATGAACTTCATGAACATTTATGAGTAATTTTTGGATTTATGTATGTTAAGAACTTTAAATTTATTTGTGTTTGTAATTTTGAATTTATTTGTGTCTGTAATTTTGAATTTATTTGTGTTTGTAACTTTGAATTTATAAATGTTTAGCTTGAATTTATTGTATGAAATTTTGAATTATGTATATTTGAAATTTAAATGTAACAAACCTATACAACTCAATTTAAATGTAACTAGAAACGAAAAAAAATCTATACAACCTGACAATCCAACCCAACCCATATTTTACAGGTTGAGTTGGGTTGGGTTAGAAACTAAATTTGGATTATTCGGGTTGCCAATCCAAATAATCCGAAAATATGGGTTGGGTTGAGAATGCTTCCCAATCCAACCCAACCCGATTTCACCCCTAATTTGCATATGTTTTATGTGGAAATTGTCTGTTGTGAAGTATGGTGATTGTTTACATGCCTATATATTATGGATTAATTATATGATATAAGTTGTGAATTAGACTATGATAATTTGCTGCAAGTTCATTACTGATGAATTATTTGTGATAATTAACTATTATGGAGAGTTATTCACATAGTTTATGGATTACTGTGATAATTGTGATGGATAAATATTGGCTTAATTATGAGTTAGTGATGATTTATGAAGGGCAGTCATTGGTTTGGTCTTAAGCTATTGTGAAATGTGTAAGGACAACGATTTGCGTAACATGTGGTTACTTTGTGAAAATATGATGATTGGTTGCATGTCTATCATGGATTATAATTGATGGTTTTATTATGTAAAATTATTGATTATTTTTCATATATTTAGGTTAATTTGTGGTTTAATTTGCATCAATCAATTTTGCAAAAGGATTACATTCTATTTTAAGGTAAAAGATTTCTACTACAGGACCTTCGAATTAAGATTTAATCGTGCTGAATGGATTGATTGATTAATCATCGACGATAATTATAATTCATTGATAAGTTTATATGAGCGTTTGGGTGAAATTGAATTATTTAATTGTGTGACTTTGAATTATTTTAATTGTGTGATTGAATATGTAATTATAGAGCTATTGGATGATGTTATGTGTATTATTAAACTTGTAGCTTGGTTTCGGTCATCAATCTATCGTTCAGGGTCCAATGTGGTCGACGGTTTGGTCTCTAGTGATTCGTCAAACTGTTTGGTTGTGTGATGGGTTATTATGAAGGTGGAAAGAAGAGGGTTAGAGAGAAAGGAGAGAACGTGGGATGAAAAGGATTGGAATATAGTGGGTGAATTAATTGAGGTTTTGAAAATTAATTTTAAGTCAAACAAAAAAGTGACACATAAATTAAGGAAATCTTTGAGATTCCTTCCTTAAAATATGGGTATTGGTTATAGGTGGGGTATAAAATGATAATTCACCTATAAATAAGACCACATGTGTTGTTATCTCTTCAATTAAATTACCAAAAAAAATAAAAATAATAAAGTAAGAGATAAGCGTGAGAATATCAAAATATTAAATAACACACTCAAAAATAGCAAATCAAAAAAGTATTAAGATTTACAGCAAAGCAAAACAGTCACTGCACAATTTTAATAACTATTTGAATTCAAATTTTAAAAATACTCCTGAAATAATGAGAAAGGTCAATTCAATAGGTTTTTGATTCTTTTTATTTCATACTATTTATCAAAACTTAATTAAATAATATATAATATACATTTTTAATAACAATTTGAATTTAGATTTTATATCATTTCCTAAAATCGTCAATTTGAATTCAAATCTTACATAATTTTCATAAAACAATGGCAGATAAATTTTTAATAACAATTTAAATTTAAAATTTAAAACTTAAATTATTATAACTTAAAATTTAACAACTTATATTTCAAAATATTTGTAAAAAATTTATTAAATAAAATATAACTTGAATAAAAATTTGAATTAAAAAAAATAATCCCATAAAATCATGCTAATTACGATTATCAACTTATTTTGGTTGATTTTTACTTTTTAAAAAAAATTACTTTTTGTCAATTTTATGGAATAATTATATTGAAACGTTAATATTCACATTTATTTTTTCTTGTTATGGTTTTCATTGAAGGCTTACTTTATAATACATCCTTTAGCATTATTTGTGATGACTTTACAAAGAGTAAAGACTGTGTAAGATGGTAGATAGATTGGAATCTTTTCGATATATTGATTATCGTGTGGGTTGTATATGTTTAGTTTGTCAATATCGTAATTGAAATTCACATCAGTAGGTTTAGTTTGTCAGATACAATATAATTTTCATACACATTACTTATGTAATCAGTAAAGTACTCAAACCATAAATTATATAGATTCCAAATACAAATTTATTAGAAAGTACTAGTCACTGATGATAATAAACAGATTCAATGCTTTAACAACAAAAATATATGCATATCATTGATGATAACATAATCTATTCCACACATTCAGATTTACAAATTCCTTGTAATTGTAATCCACAATTCTTAAAATCTAATAGTCGTTCATTATAACAAACAGATCTAATATACAGTCTTAAAAGTTACAAGTTATTGATGATAAGAAACATATCCAATTTGTTCCTAACAAAAATATATACATCTTATTGATGACAACATAATCTATTTCACTCTGTCAGAATTACAAATACCCTATAATTGGAAGAATTTTTAATTAATTATTAAAATAAAATTTTGGTGTTGTGAAAATTTTGATTTAAGTTGAATGATATTGGTTAATTAAATTGGTGAAGTTTTAGAGAATTATGAATAATTATACATATGTGTATATATAATTAAGTTATGGAAGGGTAATAATAATTATATTATGGAGATAATATAATAAATTAAGGAAATATGTTATATATATATATATATATTTTGGAGAAGATTTGTTAAGAAATTTAATAAAGAGAGAAGATTTGGCTTATTTTTAGAGAAAATAAAAAGGAAAAAGGAAAGAAAAATAAAATTAAAATAATAATACAAATATTTTAAATAGTCTTCTTGTTATGCGTGCACTCCATCTTCTTCCTTCACAAAAGAGAAAACCCTTGCAGCGTCGCCACCATCATTCGACGGATGTATCGTTGCTCACCTCCATCAGTAGAGGCCTGACCGCTGTGTGTAACTGACATACTTCTTCATGGTGTGTTTACCTATGGTTGTATGCTCTGAATACCCTCAATTTATCTTGTCTTTATGTTTTGTACATAGTTTAGTTAGTTGCTTTCATTTTTAAGTCATAATGCTTGGGAGTGACGTTTCAGCATTTTCATATGCAAGTCTACTAGAAATGAAAATGTTCAAAATGTACTATAGGGGAGACATAGTAGTTGAATCCCCGCCCAAGCCTTGTCGCACTATTTGCAATCTATGCTCTCTTATTGCAATTGACAGTCTTCAATGCTTGTTTTAACAACGATTTCAATGAATTTATTTCTCTCTCACATTTTCTAAAACATTTTTCCAAAAACACAAGGGGAGGTTGAATCGTACGCTGAATTTGTCTGCCGATTTCAGATTTTGATCAGTTGACTTGTTGATTGGATTGAACAAGTGTCGCACAATCGCTCGTCCCAAGTTTGAAAGGTTGCGATTGTGACAAGTGGTGTCAAAGCCGAATTGGCTAGTTAACGGTTTTAGACAAAAAGATGTCAGTGGTGAAACAGTTTAGCAAGACCCACAATGAACGATTTGTTGGACTCGAGGAGCAAATGCTCTACATGATGAAAGTTCCTGATTCCATTCGATTCTTAGAAAAACAGCTTAATGAAGTTGTCAAAAAAGTCGATGGCATTGATGCGATGTCCAGTCGACTAGACAGATTACCAATACAAGAATTGCTTACTAGAGTTGACACTCTAGAATCTCGAATTGTTAGAACGAGAAATGTCACCTACGAGCGTGGGAATAGTTTATCGGGCTCTGTCGCCCAAATGGAAGAACGAGTTATTAAGCTTGATAACTCGCACAAGAATATGTTGGAGATGATCAACAACATGACGGAGGACTTTCGAGCTACCCTCAATGTCATGAGGAATGAAATCGCAGAGGTAAACATGAAGGTGAACCTTACTATGCGAGCATTGACAAACCAGGCTCCAGCTGGAGGAGCCATCTCTGTTAGCAGAATAAAAATTCTGGAACCCAAGCCCTTCTGTGGGATAAGGGATGCAAACGCCTTGAAAAACTTCATCTTTGATATTGAGCAGTATTTCAAGGCCACAAATACAGTTACTGAGGAGGCCAAAGTGACACTAGAGACCATGCATCTGTCTGAAGATGCAAAATTAGGGTGGGACGCTCTAAAGAGAGACTTTGCTTGCAATTTTTTCCTAGAAATGTCGAAATTCTGGCTCGATTAAAATTGCACGAATTGAAACACAGTGTCAACATTCAAGATTACGTGAAACAATTTATGAAACTGATACTGGATATACGTGATATGTCAATAAAAGATAAAGTTTTCTGTTTTGTCGAAGGGTTGAAGTCGTGGGCTAAGACCAAGTTATACGAGCAACGGGTCTAAGACCTCAAGTTGTCATTCACAGCGGTTGAACGATTGTTTGACTTATCTAGTGAGTTTCAAGATGTGAGACGACAACAAGCTTCCTCTTCTGGGGGAAACCGAAACAACACCAAAGTTCTTCCAAATATGTGGGAGGGACAAACGTCAAGGTGGAGACTGTAAGCCCTTCCAAGCAAATACTAAAACAATTGGCAAGGACCTAACAATCAGAACACCACCAACCATCTCCTCAGTTGTTTCATATGTAAAAGGCCCCATATTGCTAGAGAATGTCCCAATCGAACTGCCTTCAACGTGTTTCAAGCCATGTTAGCCTCAAACTCAGATGATAGATTGAGTCAGACGAAGGGAAAAGTTGGCCAGACAGAAGAGGGCGAAAATCCTAAAATGAGGGCTCTAAAATTTTTGTCATCTCTCTAGAAGAAAGTGGGGGAGACCGATGGGCCGATGAAGAATGGTATGATGTACGTGGATTGTTGGGTTAACCAAAAATCACCTAAGAGCACGATGGTGGATTCTGGTGCAATCCACAATTTCATAGCAGAAGTAGAAGCCAGACGGCTGAATCTTCGTTAGGAGAAAGACACGAGAAAAATGAAGGTTGTGAACTCAACTACCTTACCTATTGTTGGGCTAGTAAAACGAATGACACAAAGGTTGGGAGCATAGAACGGTCTTATCAACTTGGTGGTCGTTAAAATGGATGACTTCGATGTAGTACTGGGTATTGAATTTCTACTTGAACATCGGGTCATACCAATGCTGTTAGCCAAATATTTAGTGATTACTAGAGCTACGTCCACTGTTGTAGAAGCAGATATTCGCTAGCCTGATGGGATAAAGATGATTTCGGTCATGCAGTTGAAGAAAGGCCTTACTTGAGATGAACCAACCTTTATAGCTATTCCGTTGGAGTCGTTAGAAGGTCCAAGAGAAACAGTCTCCAAAGATATCCTGTGTGTCTTAAAGGAATATAAGGAGGTGATGCCAGATAGTCTGCCTAAGTCGTTGACTCCACGAAGAATGATTGATCATGAGATTGAGTTATTGCCAGGGACAAAACCGTCTGTGAAGAATGCTTATCGTATGGCGCCATCAGAGTTGGCTAAACTTCGAAAACAATTAGATGAACTACTGAATGCGGGATTTATTAGACCTGCGAAAGCTCCATATGGAGTCCCAGTCCTGTTCCAAAAGAAGAAGGATGGAAGTTTGCAGTTGTGCATCGACTACCGCACACTAAACAAGATCACAGTTCGCAACAGATACCCGCTGCCTATAATCACTGACCTGCTTGACCGCCTACATGGGACAAAGCACTTTTTGGATCTAAGGTCAGGTTATTATCACTAACCTACTTGATCGCCTAGATCTGAGGGAGAATGTAACAAACATACTTGTCCAAGGTGTGTTTACCTATGGCCGTATGCTCCGAATACCCCCAATTTATCTTGTCTTTATGTCTTGTACATAGTTTAGTTAGTTGCTTTCATTTTTAAGTCATAATTTTTGAGAGTGACGTTTCGTCATTTTCATATGCAAGCCTGTCAGAACTGAAAATGTTCAAAATGTACTGTAGGAGAGACATGGTAGTTGAATCCCCGTCCAAGTCTTGTCGCACTCTTTGCAATCTATGCTTTCTTATTGCAATTGACAATCTTTAATGTTTGTTTTAACAACAATTTCAATAAATTTATTTCTCTCACGTTTTCTAAAACATTTTTCCAAAAACGCGAGGGGAGGTTGAATCGTACGCTGAGTTTGTCTGGCGATTTTGGATTTTGATTGGCTGAATTGTTGATTGGATCGAACAAGTGTTGCACAATGGCTCATTTCGAGTTTGAAAGGTTGCTATTGTGACACTGTGCACACCTTCTTCTCCGTCACTATCGTCAATCTCCTTCCTGTCAAGCCTCTTTGTCTCAGTCCGCCACTGTTTTCTGTGAGTTCTCCGTCCTCTGTTGGTTTCTTTAAGGGGATGTTTGCTAATTTGGGAATGGTAACCAAACAATAGCTATCATCTAAGTCAAGAAAATTATAATTTTTTTAAGGCTACCCAAGAGAGAAGTACACAATTTTGATATCTTACTTTGGAACAGCATGGAACTCGACAATGACTAAACTATTCAAAACAAATTATTCTCGACTCAGAATTCTGTTTCTTTACGGCTTCTAGGGTCTCTTTGTATTCAAATAGTTGTTTTATGATGGAGGAGGTTTTCTTCCATCCTTCATTCCATGATAAAAGTTGTATCCTTTGGCTCTATGCTTCCTTTGCAACTTTCCAAATTAATTGCCCAGTTGAGATTTTTAATGATTTTGAGATGTTATAGGAGGAATATGTTTGGTCCGAATAGGTCTCCATCTCAATCCAAAGCCTCCATTGTTAGTTCACTGTCTCCCTCTCTGTGGAGCTTTGATGGTTGATAGCGTTTCTTTTTTGGGTTTTAATTGTATACTAGAAGTTTTATTTAATTACAAGGTATTTAGGTTTACTGAATAATTGTATTTAGAATTCAAGTTTTTCACTTAAATATAGACATTTAAGACATTGTTTCAGCAATTTATTTTTTAGATTTTTCTATTTTGCTATTTTTTCAATTTAAAAATAAATTTATCATTCATGCTAAATGAATCTCCAGAGTTTTGTCAAAAATTCTTGTCAGCCCCAAATTAAAAGAGGTTTTGTAAAGCAACCCACAATTAAACTACAAACCTTCAATTGGGCTCTCAATCGGTGGGTCTGTATTGAGGACTATGCAGCCTCAGCCCAAGACCATATTGAACATTTATGGCAATGACCTTTGGCTTCACTGATGAAAAATAAAATACAAGCTCTTCATAGTGCTCGGTCGGAATGCCATCTCCGACGACATCAAGGAAATGTTGGTCGCCGGAGGAAGTGGCCACTTCCGATTGTCTACTGACTATGTTTTACTAACTCACTATTTCAATTATGTCACATTTGATGTCAAACATGTCATTGTTGAGTACAATGTTTATGTATTAGAGATGAAGAAACAAATTACAATCTATAACTTACTATTTCTTCAAAATACAAAATCAAATCAAATTAATACAAAATTAAAACATTTGTCAAAATTAACTAAATTAAGTTGTTACTTGACCAAAATAATATAAATCATTCAAATCGAATAAACTACAAATTTACCTTTCATATCTTTTAAATTTGTAAAGACAACATCATCTAATTTTAAGTTTCAATTCAATTTCAAGGTTTCTAACCATGAATTTAAATTAAATAATTATATCTTTTTTTTAATATAAATATCCAACAATTTGCTTGGCCAATTTTTCATTATTTAGGTAAATTGAAGCTATAAAATAATAATGCTAACTCAATAGCTATACTCTTTCTTGTTATATGGCGTAGAATAGGAAATCAAAACAATGAAGGAAAAATAAAACCAAGTTTGACTTTGAATAGTATTTATCATCTTTAATTTATATATGTTCCTTATTATTGTGTATTGTAGATAATTCATAATATTATATTTATGACATCGGCCATTTCACCACTAGTTAAGAAACATGCATGAACATAATTTGAACATAATATTAGCAAAGAAAATAGTTGCAATATACTTAAAACAATTGAAAAGCTTGTGTTAGTAATTATGTGGTTAAAAATCTTTATAATGTAGTTATTTCTTAATAAATATTCATTTAAATGAAGTTATGTGCTTGTGAGCATATAAATACCACTTTTTTTTCTTTTGTCTCTAGAGGTATTAAAAAAATTCGATAATCTACAATTTAAACTATACGAATTGGGTTGGGTTAAATTTTGTGTTGAGTTGGATTGGATTAAAAGATTAAAGAAAAACAAGTGGAGTTGAGTTGTCGTGCAAAGTAAGGGATCGAGTTGATCCGGTCCAACCCGATTATGTATAATATATAACCTAAAACCTAAAAGTAAACCAGCACTTAAATAGAAATTATATACTTGCAATTTGAATGTATAATATATATTGTCTTGTACCTTGAATCACAATTTGTTCATCATGCATATTAAAAATCGTATGAAAAGTTATCTAAATTATAGAGATATGAAAAAAAAATCAATCCACCAACCCAACACAACTAGTCTTACTCAAATTTTTTGAGTTAGGTTGGATTGACCCTTACGTATTGAATCGATAAGTTTCATTTTTTGCCAACCGGAATAGCTAGTTTTGGTTGGTCCATAATTTTTTTTTCAACCTGGTCCAATACGACTTATGCACACTCTTATTCGTTTTTTTTTATTTATGCTCAATATTATTTTCATTTGGACACTTGTGCTAAACCAAGGGTTTGCTTTTTGTATTTTTTTTTAATTTTAAAAAAATTTCAAATGAATATAGCTTAACTAATGTAATAATCTAGAATGGTGGTCAAAAGATAACTTAACAATGTTCATCGTGACAAATGTTTTTGATAACTAATAGATTAAAATTGACTTTTATGATGATAATTGATTTATATAAAAAATTTACAAAATTATTAAGGCATTTTTCCTTTGTAAAATATTGCCATTTAATTTAACAAATACGAAAATACTCTAAAACTTTATAGTTTGCTTTCAAAAGTTTTAATAATATTTTTAAACTTAAAAAAAAACAAAGTTCTAAAACATATTTAAAAATTGGTTTGGAAGGAAAACCATCACTATTTCTATTTTATTCAAAAAAAAATACCCTTAAAATTTTAAGAGGTTTCAATTCCACGATCGTGCTTTCAAAAACATTTTTAAATACCCATATGTGTACCAACCTTTTTTTTCATTGGTTTTTTTTATATATATATATAATTTTGAAAATTTTGTTTTCATATTGTGTACCAACAAACAAACTCTTAATAACTAGATTATATTCTCTTGAACTTGAAATATTAGTTGGGTTTATAATGTTTTATTTTTATTTTTTAAAAAGTGAGTTTTATAATATGGTTGTAAATGATTAGAGAAATTGGGCCACAACACTAATAAAATCATGGGAAATATAATAGTTGATGTCTCATCTATCTCCCAAGTTTGAGAATCCTTTTCAAAGATTGGGTCAGAAAGGATAGCCAAAAAGTGACCGTTTTTCTAAGTTTTAAAAATCAAAACCTAAACATATAATAATCAATAATAATGGATGAGAGAGAGAGATATGAGATGAGATTATAATTTGTATGGTTCTCACATAATTACTTCCCTACCACTTTTTTATCATTGTCATGAGAGTGATAACAGAGATAATGACACTTTTTATAATTCTTTTTCTTCTAATTTTATTGCCTAAAGTTCAAATTTTTTAAGACAGAAGGTAATCTACCGACTTTATCTCAACATTTTAACATAAGTTACCATCATATCAATTTTGTTTATTATTATGTGATTTTCACTACCGAATTGGATACAGAAGTACTTCAAAGTCAAATAAAAAAAAAAAGTTTCAATCAAGCCGTTATCTATTTAATGTATCTTTATTTTTATCTTTTAACTATAAAATGGATTAAAATATCTTCACTTTTAAAAGAATGTTATACTTTTAAAAGTCGCAATATATACTAATAATCAAGATCGATCATTACCACACTATTTTAGGTCTAATTTTATAAAGGAACATTTTTAAAAATAGCAAAATAAATTAAAATATTTACAAGTTATAACAAAATTTTAGATTCTATCAATAATGATAGAAGTGATAACATATCAATGACTATCAGTAATTCTATTACTGTAAGTTGTAAATATTTTATAAAATCTACTTTTTTAAAAAAAAAATCATTCTATAAATTTAATATACACAGATAGAGTGGTTGTTACAAGAAATTAAGAAAATATGATAAGATAAGAAGTAGTAGAGGCATTAAATTGTTGGGCAAAATTGGTAAGTGAATAGAATATAGGGTATCATTTTCCTTTTGAAGAGCAATTACCAAACCCATTTTTTTGGTTATGGATTAAGTAAAAGACATCTTTGGTCAATTCATAGGTTGGCAGATGTGATAGACCAATTATTCCAACTTTTATTTACACTTTTTTCTAAATGAAAATTGGAATAACTTTTGACAAAAAAATGTTTTCTTTTTCTATAAACACAATCTTAATTTTTTTTTTTTTTATGAAGTAGTAACTTAAAAAGGATATTTGGCAAAGCTTCTCAAATGATTTTAGATCATCACTCGTATTGTTATTTTTTATTAAAAAAAACACTTATTTAAAAAGTTGAATTAAAATTTTATATTTAAAAAAGCATTCCATCATTTTACATCATTCAATCCGTTGTAATGATTTAACACCTTTTTTTTCTAAATTAATTGATTAGTTAAATATATAAATATAAATTTTATATTCAACAGATATATGCTACTTAAAAATTAAAAAAATATATGACCATCTCCTTTCCAAATAAATTAAAACAAATGGACTTTTTTTTTTTTTTTTTTTGATTTGTAAGAATTATTGTTGAAGACCTAAGTTATATATCTATATATATATTGTATATATACAACATTAATATTATATAACAGAAAAATAGATATAGAAAATAGAGGCTGAAAAATCAAATGTGGGAAAATGTTGTAGCTTTTTTTTTTTCTTCTTTCTTTCTTATTGTAATTCAGTGTTGAATCTTCTTCTCTTTGCTTCTGTTGAGTCTCCTTAGCTTCTTCTTTGCATAATTAAACACTTTTTATTCTTTGGAGATCCACAAAAGTTCTGAAAATTACAGCTTTGCCCACACAAACTATCTTCAACTAATTAATTACTTACAACCTGCATATTATAAAATTGGGTTTTAATTCTAACAATATATATAGTTATTATAACAAAATGACTAAAACAAATTTCACTTTTAATTCTTTTCAAAGCAATCTTTCATTCAAATACCTCACAAATAAAATAAGGACGGACAATTTTGTTCGTTTCTTTGTATTATATGCCTTTAAAGTAATGTTGAATTTGATTTTTTTAAAAAAATTAAAGACCAAATAGTTGTCCAACATAACTGAAAAAATTGAGGTTGAAATGATAAGATCAACCATATTTTTAAACAATTTAAATGAAGTGTGTATCATTAGGTCATATTTATATATGTGTATAATTTGACATTACTATTTCAAGTTCCCTAAAGTTACTTTGTTTGAATTTTATTCATAACATTTTAAAATTTGTAATAAAAACTAAAATTATCAATAAATTGTTTCCGTTAGTATCAAATTATGAAGTTATGAACAAAAATGAAAATTAAAAAAATTAATGACAAAAATAAAACCAAGAGACAATAGATAAATAATGATATTTAGTATATAATTCAACTCATAAAATCTTGTTCATATTTTAATGTAAAGAAAAAGGGGAAAAAGTATAAAATAGTAAAATTGATTTAAAGTATAGGACCACTAACAAATTTAACTCAAAAGTATAATTATAACTTGATGGAATAATTAAACTTTTTCATATATAGTGAAATAACTCAAAATATTGAAGAAATTTTATCTATCAATAATAGATAGTTTATCAATATTTTCAACCATTTTATCATTTATAATAATTTTTTTAAAAAGAAAATTATGCTCACATTGTTTTTTTTAACTAATTAAAAAAAATTATTTAAAAGAAGAGAGAGAGAGAGAGAGTTAAAATTACCTTTTCCCTTCTCACATTTTTTGTTGAGGT
>JBBPDI010000015.1:2233609-2245598 GCA_037974545.1 Cucumis variabilis | reverse complement strand
TTTAAATTACCCGTAAGATATAATAGTTTTATTTGATGTTTTATTATAGATATACCATATCTTATTTACAATTATAAGATTTAATAACATATAGTTGTAATATTTTTGTGTCAGGATGGCCAGTATTACAGTTTTCGTCTAATATCTTGAATATATGTATATATGTAATATACCTAATGTACCGTATGTATTGAATAGATACAACCTAACCTCGAAATTTCTTTCCAGTTTTCATTGAAAAAGTAATAAAAGTCATGTTCTTCACGCCCAAAATCTCAACAATCCCTAGAATCTACCACATTCTAAATTACAGTTTCTTTGCCTAACAATCCGAATATCTTCAATATATCTAGTATACCTAATGTATTATTTAACAAAACTAACCTCGAAATTTCTTCAATGTTTCGAGCGATATTTCTTCAAAGTGGTCGATCGTCGAATGTCTTCTTCGTCTTCAAATTTTATGTCGATAAATCTCTCTCTATCGTTTTTTTCTTCAACGAGTAAAATGGATTAAAGCTTTCCAATACTTTCCAAAACCGTATATGGAAAGTATTGTAGTTTTGATATATGGAAAGTATTAAAGCTTTTCAATACTTTACAAAACCGTACAACCCACGATTCATTCCTTTTTTAAACAAAATAATAAAGTAATCCAATATTATAAAATGGGCAAAGAAGTAATTTGGGACCTATATTTGTGAAAATTATTAAAAAGTTAGGTCTTTCATGTAATATCATATAGCAATTTACGCTATATGAGTTAAAGACCCTTTAGATAAATGGTAAGAACATTTTTATTTTTATTTCTTATTTTAAGTTTCAAGTATTGGCAATTCAGTTGGCCCACTCCTAAAATTTAAAACAAATTACTTTTAGAATTAGTTTGAACCTAGGTTTTAGGGAGAAAATGATCAGAAAATTGGGCCAAATTGTGTTTGGCGCAAGTGTTATAATAAATGGGGATCAGGGTTATCCTAATCCCCATTTAACCCTACTTTCCCTACATTTCTCTCTCATCTTCCTTCGTACAACCCTAAAATTTTCCTACCGATTTCTAATCGATTTTTCCATTTTTCTCTGATTTTCGTTCAGTTTTCTTCCTTTTTCCTCTGATTTTCCTTCGATTTTCTTTCCTTTTCCTCATCTTTTCTTTCTCATTTTCGTTGTCTTCTCCTTTTTGTCTCCAATGTGGAAAAAAATGAAAGAAAATCTATTTCCTTCCCTCCCATTTTTTACGATAACCCACTTCTATTCGTCTTTGATTTTTTCCTTACTCTCCCCAATTTTATGTCCATGCCCTTCGTTTTCTGGCGGTTGTGTTTCAACGATGCCTCCAAAACAGATCTCATCCTTTCTCCAATGTGTTTTGTTGATTGGTTGCAACCAACATTCGTTACCTCTGAATCGTTTTTCATCCTCTCTCCATCTTTCCATATTTCGGTTTAATGATGAACCCTTGTTGCTCCCCAACCCTTGTCGGTCTAAGAAAAATTTTACTACACTTTTGTTCTGATCGAATGACAATTAATGCATCAGATGCTACACTAAAATGTTGAAGGGAAGTCGAGTAAGGGCACGGTGGAGCATGACAAGGATTGTCGGTCAACACTGAAGGTATGTGCAGCCGATGATGAATAAATTAGTGGTCGGTCCTGATGCTTTTAATTTGTACACTTTTTTGGTCTACTATAAAATTGTTTTTCCATTGCCAGTGATGAGTTTAATGTTGGGCAGTATCTGATGTTCAAATTTTTCTTTTTGTAATGGTTGATCTGGGGTTCCTGACTCTGTGTTACTCATATGTATAATTATTATTAGCCTTTCTATGTGTTCCATTCTATTCTGCACCTTCATTCCATGTTATGTTTACTCCATCAAAATGCATTTTGTGATTCATTCCATTTGTTCATTGGCGTATTATTATTTAAACAAGCTTTTTTCACTTGTTCTCACATGTATAGATGTGTTTCACTTGTTTTTGTTTCTATGGTTGCATTGAATTGTGTTTACGAGCTTCTAGTTTATGATAACACTGTCTATTCCGCTAGCATCCTGTTTTTATGTCGACAATGTCATGCCTATTGTGTAATTATGTTAAAAATTATGGTCTTGAACTTGTCTACTATGTAGTAATGTTGAAAATTATGGTCTTCAACTTTGACTGTCAGTTTATGGCTTTTTTTATGGCTATTACACCATAATAAAGGATTGTCTACCATGCTCACTTACCATGTTAATGTATCCCATTTATTTTGTCATTTTAGCCACTGTATTCTCTTTATTGGTTTCCTCATCCTATTCACTTCTGCTTGTTTATGGTATTTTTTATGAGTATTGCACCATAATAATCCTTGTCTACCATGCTCATTTACCATGTTACCATGTTAATGCATCCCAATTTTTTTGCCATTTTAGCCACTTTATTGAATACTTTACAACCAACTAACTTGTATGTTAGCTCCCCCTCGATTTGTTTACTGTGGTCTCTTTGCCCTTTTTAATGTTCTTTCCACTATTTTTATGTCTCGTATGCTCAATTATCATGTTAAGTCTTGCCCTTTGTTTTGCCGATTTAGCCACTGTATTAAATTCTTTTCAATCTATTGTTTTTCATAATGTTTGCTTGGTCTTTTCAATGATCCCTTGCCATCTGTTTGCTCACTGTTTTGCGAAAATGGCCACTGTTTTGTCACCATGTCTCCCTTGCTCTTTTGAATGATCTTGGTTTTTTTACTTTCTTTGATTGTTGTGTTTGTCCACCACACAAAATTCTACTGCAAATGCGTTCTTCTCGAATGCTTTTATGGTAATTTCTAAACTATGAGGCTACGTTCTTTCCCTTTTATTATGTACTAATGCTTCTGTTATTTATTGTACGATTACATGGATGTGTAAGATTCTCTTTCCAGTTAAGGTATGTTTAGTACGTGTTTTGTAATGAATGTACCATTTACATTACGTAATGTATACCGGCACGCATATGTAATGACTTACTTTTTTTTTTGTTTCTATTTTCAGGTTCTAGCAGTTAAACCATTCATAAACGAGGTATTATGCCTATAAACCTTGTTCGTTTATAAAGTTGATGTTTTTTGGTGTAATTTATGAAATTTTGTAATAAATTCATTTGTTTCGTTCGTCCCCATGTTTGTTTACTAAACGCTTGCAATACATTACATAAACCTTAATTTCTTTACTATCTTCAATAATAGTTTTCCTTATTTATTAACTTGCATATTACACTAACCATGTCTATACTATTGTACTGTCAATTTCATTCGTTAGTTACTTTTCTACTGAGAAAAAAATTATCTAGTCACATTTAGTTGTTTTGACACTTTAAACAACATATACATAAAACAAATTTTCAGGATTTTTAATAAGTTGCGATGGTTGGAAAAAATATCCCTTCAACTTCCAATCACTTTTTAGGAATCTTAGTAAGTTACATAAAATAACTGAAAATAAAAATCGCTTAAAAAGCTATTTTTAATCATAAGACCCATACAACCCAAATCATTAAACCATTTTTACAATGTTTTTTTTAGTTACAAACTCACTTCATTAATTTAGAAACATACTTTTCAAACTTACTTACTTATTACAAAATGAGGATACAAAAATACATTAAAACATTTTTACAAACTTTCCTAAACCTATTTGAACACATTTCCAACATCTCTAAACCTAAATTTGAAACAACATTTGAACATAGTTCCAACATTTATAATCCTAAATTCCTAGTATGTGATTAAGTTAACCTCATTCGAATTTAACGTGTTGTTAAGGTACATCCAACAGGGTGTTGTACGAACTTCGATATAATGGACGAACTTGAATTTGCATTTGTACTATATGCATTCATAACATCCCAACGTCAGTTGCTACTGATGTTGGAATTGTTACATAACAACACAAAGAGAATACCACACATCCCGCATGACATTAGGCATAGGATTTAGACAGTTAGCCTATTTTCAAATGATTCATGCGTCAGACCTAGTGTGTCTGCAAAGTACAAGAATGAACCGAAGATGTTTCGCCATTCTGTGCCACCTACTCAGGACCATTGCTGGACTAACATCGACGGAAGTCATCGATGTTGAAGAGATGGTCACAATGTTCGTCCACATACTTGCGCACGACATGAAAAACTGTGTCATTCTACGAGTTCATGCGATCGGGTGAGACAATTTTCCGTCATTTAAACATGGTGTTGTTGGTAGTAATTCAACTACATGATGAGCTCTTGAAAAAATCACTAGTGTCAAACAATTGTACAAATCCAAGATGGAGGTGGTCTGTCGTTTGTGATTATTTCTACAACTACGTACTTCAACCACTTGAACAGTGGATCTAGTCATTAATCATTGCTTGTACGTTGCAGAATTGTCTTGGCCAATTAGTGGCACGTACATCAAGGTGAATGTTTCAGCAAGTGAGAGGCCTAGATATAGAATACGAAAGGGTAAAGCTGCCACAAATGTCCTTGGTGTATGTGATACAAAAGGTATGTTCGTATTAGCTGGTTGGAAAGGCTGCGGACTCACGCATTCTTCAAGATGTCATATCAAGACCAACTGGACTGAGGGTGCCGAAGGGTAATTACCTGCAAAATTGTATATAGAAGTATAATTTTTCCATAACCAATTACGATATTTTAATCGTCCAATGAGCTCACAGGCTATTACTACCTAGTCGACGGCAGATACTCAAACACTGAAGGTTTCCTAGCACCATACATAGGGCAATGCTATCACCTGCAAGACTGGCGTGGCGCTGAGAATACATTGTCAACTGCGAAAGAGTTCTTCAATATGAAGCATTCTTCTGCACGAAATACAATTAAAAGAGCATTCAGTGTTCTAAAGAGTCGATGAGCAATACTGCAAGGAAAGTCGTACTACCCTATAAAAGTCCAATGTCGGACGATACTCGCATGTTGTCTACTGCACAACCTCATCAACCGAGAAATGTCAAACTTTGATATACCTGACGATGTAAATGAGGGTGATTCAACCCATGAGACTACTGCCAAAGATGATATACACTACATAGAAACCTCCAACAAGTGGAGTCAATGGAGGGACAAGATTGCAGATGAAATGTTCAGTGACTGGGAGTTGTGTAACCAGTAGCACGACTAGTGTAGCCATAGTTGTTTGTTAACGAATGTTCAGCATTTTCTTTTGTCATAGTTTTTGAAATTTTTTTTATCAAATCTATTGGTTTACCATGTATTCTGATTGACAATATGTTTGTTTCTGAATGCAAAATGTATTAGATGTGTGTATGTCATAACCGTAGCGAACTTAATGGCACTAATATGTTTGCGTTAATTTTCTAGCCTGGAACCTTCAGGAAGAATGCCAAAGCACAGTTGGATGAAATAAGAGGAAGCAACCCTAATTGAGCTTCTCGTTAAGTTAATGAACGTCGGTGGCTGGAGGTCCGACAATGGGACTTTTCAACCAGGGTACCTTAGTCAGCTCACAAGAATGATGGCATGTAAGAGCCCAGGACGTAACATCCAAGCAACAACTATCGATAGCCGCATAAAATTGCCTAAGAAAACTTTCCACGCTATAGCGGAGATGTGGCCCGTCTTATAGCGGCTTCGGATGGAATGATGAACTCAAGTGCATCGTTGCGGAAAAGGATGTGTTTTCTGATTGGGTCAAGGTACGATATTATTTATATCATATGTTATTGTAGTATAAGAGACAATAGTACTAACAATGTTTTTACTTAAATAAAGTCATCAGGCCACAAAGGGCCTCTTGCATAGATCGTTTTCCCACTACGACGAACTTTCCTATGTCTTTGGCAAAGGTCGTGCAACAGGTGATTGGGCAAAGACCTTTGCCAACGTCCACTTGAATGTGCCTAGAGGTTACAAGGGATTTTTTGTTAACGATGTCAATGATATGTAGTTCCATACAACGTACAGTCAGAGACTAAATATGTCGCCAGATAAAGTAATGGGCACACAAACCGCTCGTGGAAGTGACAGTAGAAATGTTTCTAATAGGTCTAAGCGAAAAAGTAGAGGAGAGTCCGTAGAAACTGGGGACGTAATTCGCAATACAATTCAGTACGATAATGAACAACTAAATCGTATTGCAGACTGGCCTATCCTATAGTTACAAGATGCGAGCACAACACGGCAAGAGGTTGTTCGCTAGTTACAGGCCATACGATAGCTGACTATGATCGATAGGTGTCGCTTATTCCGTATATTGATGCACAACGTCGAAGACATGAAAGGATTCCTCGATATACCCGACGAAATGAAGTTCTCATTCTGCAGCGTCATTCTCAACAAAAACCCTAGACTTGTTTGCACTATATTTCATTCTCTTGTCTGTCTGTTGTTTTAATATGCGTATTGGATGCTTTTTCGTATTTTTATCTATGTTTTATGGCTATTGGACAATTATGTTAACCCTAGTATGTATTGAACTTGTTCTTTCCAATTTCATTTAGCACATCGTTTTTATTTCAATACTCTAACTAATTTACACGTTACTTGTGTACGATGGAAAAATAATAATTTTAAAGACCTCTCACGCAAAGCTCTTTATAAAACAAATATTTCACTAATCTCGAGTTTGTAACAAAAAAATTGCAAATCGTGTTGAAAAAATAATATGCTTTATTATAATTACATATACAAATATTGTTTATTTAAAAATATATATATAATTTACTATAAATATATATATATATATTAATATTCTTTATTTTATAAAAAAAATTCTAAAAATTTCATAATCTTCCTCCCAAACTCATATTATCATAATACTACACTCATAACCCTTCCCTCAAACACGTTATAATAATACTCCAATAATAATCCTTCCCTCAAACACATTATAATAATACTACAATAATAATTCTTCCCCTACACACATATTATTATAGCACTACTATCATAATCTCTCCCCCAAACACATACTATCATAACACTACCATTCATATTCCTTTTCCAAACACATATTACCATAACACTACCAATAATAACCCTAACCCTAAAGACATATTATAATAACACTAGGATTATCATAATTCTAAAATTATCATAATCCTTTTCTCCCATAACTCTTTTCCTCCCCCAAACACACCTTAAGTGTTCTATCGCTCCTTTTTTAGTTGTTATCTTCACCACACAAACTGTTCAATTGCCCTTTTCTCTCTCACTTTCTCTATGCAAACAGTTTCGTAAGTTCCATCTTAATTTGATAATTTAATTAAACTTTAGATGTGCTTTAGTTTTTTTTTTTTTTTAGCTTATTATTTTTAAGGTAATTTTTTTTTCTTCTCACACACAACACCTCATAAGAATACTTTCAAAGTTGAATATAATAATAATAAATTTTGAATCTCCTTTTCTTTTCTTCTAGTTTTGGAAAAAAATATAATAGATATTTTTAAAAGTGATGCAATAATACCAATTCAGATTAACACCCAAAAAGTAAGAATCTTTGCAAGATTGATCTCTACATATAGGAATGTTCACGGGGTGTGAACAGAGATACCGTCTCCGTCTCTGTCCCCGCTCCCTTATCACATACCACATTCCCATTCACACAAATTTCCCCAAGAGGAACGGGGCAGAAATTCTTTGTGAGAACCCGATTCCCGTGAAAAAATATTTTCTTGTATTTTTGTTTTTGATAAATAAATATAAATATATGTGTTTAAACAGAAACATATATACATACACATATACTTATGTATATGTTTAAACAAAAACATGAAACATAAATATATGTTTAAACACAAACATATATATATATATATAGGGATGAGGGATCGAGGCAGGGTTGGGACCAGGGTCGGGGTCGAAGTCGAGGAATGTATTTCTTATTCTTGGCTCCAAAATATTAACGAAAAAAAAATAATCTCCACTCCCTCTCCCATTTTTCGTGTGTTTCAGGATTTTTTCCTCGTTCAAGGTGGGTTCCTGTGGAGCCCCAACCCCACGTGTTACATGACATCTCTGATTACATGTACCATAAGATTGTATATACAGAATAAAATCAAACATTAACTCAACGTTTAGGGCCAAGGAATAGGTTATAATAATCTAAGAATTATAATAATATGGGAATTATAATAGTCTACGTTTAGGGCAGAGTATTATAGTCTTGGCTATCATATGTTGTATTTGGAGTGCAGATTATTATAATCTGTGTTTGGGGTGAAAATTATTATAATTTGAGTTTTACACTATTCTTTTTTTATATACACATATACGTACATGAAATACAAATTTTTTAACAAATTAATTTTATTAAATCTTATTAATTAAGATGTTGATTTAATAAGTTTAGCTTAAATATAGTAAAAAACTGCTCTTTTTTACCGTTCATATATAAATTACATAAAATTTATAATAAACAATGTATTAAAATCTAATGAAATGTAAAGATCATCTTTTCAAAACTAAAATACAAATTAATAAACAAAACTACTAATTACAAAAAAAAAAACTAATATAAATGAAAAATAACTCCAACACAAATCTAACTACATTTGAAGAGCTTAAGATTACACTTAAACTAACTAGTATGAACATAATTTAATGGCTAAAATGATAATAAGGATTGAAGGTTCAAAATTTCAATTCCCATTATTTTTAACCATGTGTGAATTTTCTCTTGCATTTTACATTAATTCTTAGAGTAATTATTTTAAAGGGTAAACTGCTAAAAATATTTACAAAGTATAACAAAACTTCAAGTTATATCAACAAAAGACTTGATAGATATTAATAATCTTCTATCGATGTTTATCATTTATCGCTTTAACGTCCATATAAATGTTCATTTATTTACTTTTAAAATTAACTTAACATTTCTAAAAATTGTTATCAACTAAGGGCCCGTTTGTAACATTCCCGTCCCATGTTTTCTATTTCTTGTTCTTTGTTTCTTTTTTTAGAAAAAGAAACATAAATGTATTTGATAACAATTTATGTTTCTTTTTCTTGAAAAAAAAGAAACAAAAACAGAAAATATAAATGATAATTGTTGCTTGTTTTTTTATTTTCTTCGAGATTTATTTTTTAGGCCACGATAAAGAATAAGACAAAAACTCATGACAAAAACACAGATCTAGATCTGACGAAAACTCACAACAAAAACCCAATTTGCACGAAGAGGAAGAGAAAAACTCATTCGACAAAGAAGAAGACATCGTGTAGAGGAAGACAATGAGAGGCAAAGAGAAAGGCGACAAAGACAATGAGAGAAAGAGGATGGTTATTTGAAGAAGATGGAAATAAGAGGAAGAAAAAAAAAAGAAACCACGTGAAAATTGATTATTTGGTAAAGAAGATGGAGATAAAAGAAAAAAAAAAAAAAAGAAATCACATGGAGAGAAAATTGGAAAAGGAAAATGAAACAATTGAAAAAAAGAAAAAAAATTAATAGAAATAATTGAGAATCTAAACAAAAAATAGTAAAAGAAAAGTAACCACTTTTTTTTCCCAAAAATTCTTTATAAAATGAAAAACGTTTCTACTTTTTTTAAAAAAAATGAAAAACAGTAAACGTTACCAAACACTTCTTGTTTTTTAAAAAAATGAAAACAGAAACAAAAAATAAGAACCTTATCAATCGGACCCTAAAGATCTATCACAACAAAATTATGAAAATATATTTTAAGAACATATATATTAAAATAAGTTAATTTTTCAATTATATCAAAGGGTGTATATATTTTTGGACAAAATGACAAAACCTTACAATATCACTCTCAACCTTCTAACGGTAAAAATTGAATCGCCTCAAATTCTCTGCATATTAAATTGCACCTTCGGACCTGTAACTTTTATCAATCACTTAAAAACTTTGTTATATTTGCATTTTTGCTATACATTAAATTATCTATGATATTACTATCCATTACCATTCTATTTTGGCTGGTTACCGACACATCTACACTGTTACAACAAAGGCAAAGCATATCAACAATGATTCTGGAGACGTCTAGTCTCAAAATGCATTATGGTCATATAAATAAACCAAACAATTCAATCAACAGGTAATCCCGAAACCAAACATTTTCATTACCCATGAGTTCATCATTCATTTAGTTTCTCATTGTAATAACTCAAACTGCTTCATTTATGTAGAGAAAGGAAGTGAATGATGGCAGAAGTAAATATGTATTATGTGTGCTATTACTATGTCCATATCTACATATTACCATCAATAATTTGTAAACCTACTGTGTCCCAATGGCATTGTTTAATCTGGTGGGAAAATGTAGTACAACCTAAAAATTTAATGTAACAATTCACACAACTTTTCAATTACTTGAAGGCCAATAACATCACAAAGTTCCCTCCATGGACTCTGAACTCATTGGAGCTTTCTCAATATTCTTGAATTGCAGGGAACTTGGAACCTGACGAATGTATTTTATGTAAACTAACAAGACATAACATTAATAGGACGCCTATATAAACTTGACAGAAATTCTAATACTTCCCAAGATTATGCTAGACCTCCAATATTACACACTTATGCTACTTAGGTTTTCAAAGAGCTCAATAGGGCCATGATTTCTGTTCTGATTTTAGCTCTATCGGACTTCTCGTACCTTTGTGTTAGAGACACATGCCTCGGAATTCGACGTTGGAGTAGTGTTATCTCAATATGCAAACCAATAGCATACTTCAGCCCGAAATTAGCCCCTGTTCCCAAGCCAAATCCATTTATGAGAGGAAACTTATGGTTGTGCAGAGATGGCGACAATACTTATTGCTAAGAAAACTTAAAATAATTTCTTACCAGAAGGCATAGAAATTCCTAATTGAGCAGCGAGAAGTCCAGCCCCATTATAAAAATGGCTTATGAAACTGTTAGGGTATGATTTTGAGATTCTTTACCAAATTGGATTGCAAAATAAGGTAGCAGATGTGCTGTCCAGAATTAACCCAAGCAGAATTGGCTACTATGACTACCCGAGGTTGGTGGATGTAAAAGTAGTTTTAAAGGAAGTAAAACAGGATAAGGAGCTGTCAAAAATCATAGAAACACTAAAAAAAAGGATCCAGAAGGAAGGGCGAATTTTCAGTGGAAGGATAACAAACTGTGGTATAAAGGCAGATTGGTGCTATCCAGAGACTCTTCTCTCATACCTTCTTTGTTGCACACTTATCATGATTCAGTGTTGGGGGGTCATTTGGGATTCCTAAGAACTTATAAAAGGATGAACAGAGATCTACATTGGCTAGGAATGAAGGTCGATGTGACGAAGTATGTGGAACTTTGTGAAGTTTTCCAACATAATAAAATAGAAGCATCATCACCAGCTGGTTATTACCCAAAGTCGGAAGGTATGACTCAATATTGGTGGTGGTGGATCATTTGAGCAAGTTTGCCCATTTTATTAGCCGGAAGCACCCTTTTTCTGCCAAGCAAGTAGCTGAAATATTTATCGAAAGAGTTGTTAGTAAACACAGGGTACCCAAGTCCCTTATATCACACTGAGATAAAATATTCTTGAGTAACTTTGGGGAGGAACTCTTTTCAGCCTTGAGGATAGTTTTGAAAAGCACGATGTTCCACCCCCAAACTGATGGGCAAACGAAGAGAGTTAATAGGTGTTTGGAGACGTACCTAAGATGTTTCTATAACGAGCAACCCGAAAAATGGCATAAATGCATCCCATGGACAGAATTATGGTATAACACCAATTTCCACGCTTCCACGAGGACAACACCCTACCAAGTGGTTTATTATGGTAGACCACCACCTCCGCTTATTTCCTTTGGGGATTGAAAGACACTGAATAACAGTGCAGAGCAGCTCCTCCAAGAGAGGGATTTGACCATTAACAGAACTCTGTGATTGCCCAAAATAGAATGAAGAAACAGTCAGACTTGCATAGGAGGAGATTAAATTTCTAGGTGGGTGATGAAGTTTTTCTGAAATTAAGACCATATCATCGGCGCTCTTTAGCTAGGAAGCGT
>JBBPDI010000015.1:2145016-2162478 GCA_037974545.1 Cucumis variabilis | reverse complement strand
CTAAAACTAGGGTTTCCATTACACGGGCCCCAAACGTGGGTTTGGGTTATTATAACCCAAGCCCACAGTAATAAACTAGGGCCCAGGCGCCCCCTTAGAATTTTGATAAAACTAGTGTTATGATGGGTTGTTTTTGGAAGAAGAGTTTATGAAGTTAGTTTGTGATAAGATGTATTTGGGGGAATGGTTATGTGGGTAAGGTTATGATAGTATTATGATAAGATGTGTTTGGAGGAATGATTATCTAGATAGTGTTATGATAGTTTTATGATAATATGTATTTGGAGAAAAGATTATGTAAGTAGAGTTATGATATATATTTTTTAAAATCAATATTCTAAATCCAATATTTTATTTTATTTTCAAAATTTAGCTTAGAAGTTTTAAGAAGGGGCATTTTTAAAAACAACAAAATAAATTAAAATATTCACAAGCTATAGCAAAATTTTAGACTCTATCAATGATAGTCTTTATTCAAATTTGCTATAGATTATAAATATTTTGTAAGATTTGTTATTTTTGAAAATTCTCCTTTAGAGAACATCAAATTGTGAAAAAAAAAAAAAGAATTTCTTTGAATAAACGTTTATTTAAGAAGTGAATTTAATAAATACATTCACAACCAATCATATTAAACAACCAAACTCACAAATCAATTAAAATATTTAGTTTATTTCAAACAAAACTTTAATTCCAAATTCTCAAAACTTATTTATGTATTTAATTTTGTCAGCAATGTTTATTCAGTTGACTAAATTGACAAAATAATTTTATTTATTTAATTAATTTAACAGATAAATAAAATGTGGAGTGTTCATAGGATGCTCAACTTCTCTTCACATATATTTTTTTAGAACTTTCTCTTTATCCCATTTGCTAAACTCTAATGAAGAAGGGATTTTTCTAACACACAAGTTGCAATGAACAAAGTCAAAGGAGAAGTTCATAGGGATCATCTATGCAACAAAATTCCCTTCAATTCTCTACAAAATACATTGTTCTTCATTAATGAAGTCTTTTAATTTGTTGGGTTAAACCAAGCAATAGTTTCTAAATTTGATATAATATAAATCACATAATCTATGAATTTAAATACAAGGCATCTCAAAGCTCACCCATTTAATTTAAACTACAATACCATAAAATATCAATATTTCAGTCTGTTGGTTCATCTTCATAATAAGAAGAAACCCAACAAACAAGCAAAGAAGAATGTTCAAATTATATATATAAAAAAATACATTAGTTTCGCCAAAAAATTTCAATTGTTTGAATATAATCTCCAAAAACCTTCATTCTCTACCTTTAACATCTTTGCTATTCCACTAACTTAATCTCACACACTTCTCTCCTACCGTATTCAATCCACAAATCAATTGGGCATTCCAATACATGATAATAAGGCTTAGATTCCCCTTATTTACTCAACCTGGTCTCTACCATTTTTGAATTGTAATCGACCCATGATGAAAATTTTCCCCCATTGTTCCACCAAAGAATCCCGTTCTCCAGTTTCACATACCCAAAAACAGAGTTCCAAACACATCTCTCATTCTCTGCTTTTTTAAAAATGGCTTTTAAATCACAAACAAAATTGCCAAGAAAATCTCACTTGACCTCAAGTCCAAATCCTATTGTATCCCAAAATGAATCATGATGGCAATAGGAAACGGAGAAGGGAAGGGGAAAGAGGAAAACAGAGAAAGGGGAAAAGGAAAACAAAGAGAGGAAGGAGAAGGAGGAAAACGAAGAGAGGAAGGGGAAATGAAAAACGAAGAGAGGAAGGAGAAAAAGGAAGAAGACGAAAAAAATTGAGGAAGAGTTATGCAGAAAATGGAAGTTTTACGTGAGAATAACAACAGAGTAAGGGAAAGTAAAATGAAGATGGGAAAGAGATTTGAGGGTATTATGGAAACCTAAAACTAGGGTTTATGCCCCAAATAAGGGTTAGGGTTATGAAAACCCAACCCCACAATGATAATATGAGGCCCAAACAACTAAAAAAGGGTTAGGAAAAAAGGAGGTTTTATTTAAATATTGTAAATGAGAAATATTTAAAGATTTATTGTAGTTTTAAAAATAATTATTATAATATTGTAGTTTTTAATAGTTTTAAAATATCTTGCCTTCTCTCTCTCCAATTTTGTTATTTTGTGAAAATTTAAACTAAATTTGGTTATTTTGCTTTTTCTCTCCATGACCTTGCCTTTTAAATATTTTGCGAAAATTTAAATTTGATTATTGTTTCTTCTTTCTTTTTTTTTTTTATACTTTTGTGAAAATTTAAATTTGATTATGGTCTTCCTCCTTTAATATAAGAAATTTGCATGGATATTTTTAAATAATTAAATCATTATAGATTTTTTCCTTTTAAATGGGTTGGAATTTTAATTCTTTTATAGATTATGTATTTTTATTTTTCATTCATTTGTACTAATTTTATGAAAATCTATAATTGTATGAAAATTTATAATTGTATTTTTTTAATTATTAAAAATGTTCACACAAGATTTCGAAGAAATGTGATTCATGGAGTTGAACTTTGTATAGTGAATACAATCTCTAGTATTTACTCATTTGATGCTTTCTCTCGAATACAAATTAAAAACTTAGAACTTCTTGGTTTTCGGTCTTTAGGATGTTGTAGTTACAAGTCTATTTGAGCTTTAGTCTTCTGGAATTCAAGGAAAGTTTGATATTCCAAATCTCCAATTTTTCAATCTTCCAAGTCTTCAATCTTTCAGAAGATGATGATCTCGAAGTTGATAAGAACTTACACGTCTTGAGAGCTTTATAGAAGTTTGAATCTTCAATTCTTCAGAGCTTCAATTCTTACTTCAACCAAACAACTTCCCTCAAATGAATGACAAAGGTCTTGATTTATAGAGAAATTTCATGGACTTTAGGTGGGCTTGGGCCCATTTGCTTGATGCATTTGGGCTTAGGTCCATTTACTTGTTGGGCTTGGGCTTGGGTCCCTCTGCTTGTTGGGCTTGAGCTTGGACTTGGACCCATTTTCTTGGCAGACTCATGTCCTCTAGTTTGGCCTAATTTTTCATCTGAGGATTGAATTGAGCTGGATATGGAAAAACTTGACTACTCAAATCCAATCAAATTATAATCATTACAATTTTGATGTGATGACATGACATAATTTAATTGGTTGAAATTTCTTACTCAACAAATGTCCATTTTTCGAGATTCGTGTACATGTATGAGTGGGTAAATCTTGAAAATGATAATCTGAAACAAAAAATACAAGTGATTTTGTTCCTTGCCCTAGCTTTAGTTAATATGCCAAATTAACCATCCTATGCATTTGGACATAAGTGTGATTAAAATGTTATATGAAGTTTGGTGAATTTTAAGTTTAATTCACATTTTTTTCCACTAAAAATCATTTGGAATATGGCCAAAAAATTTTAAAAATGAAATTGGATTTTTTTTACCAATGAAAATGAGAGAATTGATGCTTTGATAAAATTGGGATATTGCCAACTCATCAAAATATGAATTTAAATAAGTTTTGATTGTTTTTTTTTTTAATAATTTGAAATGAATTAGTGATTTGGGATAATTTTTTTAAAAAAATATTTCAAGAGGAGAAAAACCAAAATGATTTGAGTAATTATTATTATTTTTAAATTCTCCATTTTTTTTTGTTCAATATGCAAATAATTACGAGAAGGATATGATTGTAAACCATTTTTTTTTAATATATATATATTTAAAAAATGTTTTATATATATATGAACCTTATATTTAACAAAATGTCATTTTTTTAATTATTATTTATTTGTATAAAAAAACAGAATAGAGAATGATTTGTATAATCTTGTTCAATCTAAACTGCCTCGAAAAGTTTGGGAGTTTTGATTTGCTGCCTTCTATATCCTTTATAAATAGGGAAGAAAATTGAAAACAAAATTCACCAACTCAAAATTCTCATCTCCTCCGACCATGCTTTCTTTCTTTTTTTTCATACTTAGAAAAGAAGATGGCCGACTCCTACTTGTTTCATTACTTTTTTTTTTCTTTATGTTTTTTTTTTACTTTGGTAGAACAAATGGTCTCAGAGAGGAAGAGACTCTTTTTTTTTTTTTTAATTATTATTATTATTTTATTTTTAAAAGCTTAAAGCCGTGAATGAAAGGAATTAGAAGAATTTGGACGTATAGGAGATTGACAGAACGATGGAGAAGGGAGAGAGAGAGATTTGTAGATGTGGGCCAAATATGTGAGATGTGATTCCACATCCATTCAGTTTTTTTTTAAAAAAATTAAATTTAAATTTAATATTTTTTTTTAATTTCGTTTTTCTTTTGTTATCTTCTTTTTTTCAGTTTTTCTTTTATTTCTTTTTTCTTTTTCGTTTTCTTTCTTCTGTTTTCTTTCTTCATTTTTTCCTTTCTTTTCTTTTTTTTTTTCATTTTTCTTTTTTGTCGGTTTTTCTTTCCCTTTTTTTTCATTTTTTTTCTAATGCTTTTTTTCTTTTTCATTTTTTTAAAAACTATTTTAATCCTAAACTTTTTTCTTTTCTTTCTTGCTACCTCTTTTTTTTTTTTCTTAAATAACTTTTCTTAATGACTTCACTTTGACTTTTTGTTTACAGGTGTAGCAGCATATAAAGTGAGATCGACCTCTTTGTTTGGTTTCATCAACATATGCTTCTTTGTTGGCTCCATGGGTTTTTTTACAGATGTAGGCTCCATGAGTTTGTACATGATAGACGATGCAACTCAATCATGATGCCTACTGTTTCTATGCTTCATGGGTTTGTATATGATAGACGATGCAATTCTATCCTGGCGCCCACTGCTATCATGGTGCTTGCTTCTTCAGCTTTGACTTGGATTTGTACATGATGGACAATGCAACTCTATCATGGCGCCTACTGCTTCGGTTGCAACACATCAAAGATGAAGATGGTGATCTTCTTAACTGCAACACTTGGAGAAGATGATGATGATCCTCTTGGCTGCAACACATAGAAGAAGATGAAGATGATGATCCTTTCAGCTGCAACACATTGAAGATGAAGATTATGATTATCTCGACTGCAACATATAAGAGAAGAAGAAGATGATATGATCCTCTTGATTGCAACACATAGATGAAGATGATGGTGATGATCCTCTCGACGACAACACAAAGAAGATGAAGATGATGATCCTTTCAATTGCAACATATTGAAGATGAAGATGATGATCCTCTTGGCGGTAACAAAGGACAGAAGATGCAAATGATGATCCTCTTGGTTGTAACACTTGAGAGAAAAGGTAGAACTCGCTACTTTGACGTTGCCTCCTTTACCTCCATTTCTTTTATTTTTCTTTCATTACAATTCTTGTAAATGTTAGATTTTTGTTGAATGATAATGAAAATTTTCTTATTCTCATGTGACTACTCCTGAATTTCATTCTATGTTGCTTACATATTCTTTACTATGAGATTATAATGAAGCATAATTTTTTTTTTTGCGTGCGATTGAATCTAGAGTAAAGTAAACTTTAAGCTGCCTACGTACTCTTTTTATACCATAGAGATCAAATCATAACGTAGTTCAACTAAGTTTTTTTTTTTTTTGCCATTCACCTTTTTAGCTTTTAGACTAAGAGCATCATGCAGTTTAGGCTCTTGCGATATGGAGCTTATGCATGTTTAACAGCTTATATTTTCATCAAGAATTTGTTCATCTTTCTCATTTATAGGATTGGTGAATATGATAAGTCTTGGCTTCATAGTCAAGGGACCTTTTATGTTTATGTCAACATAAAACTTCCTCTTCATGCGTGATGTGACCCGACTGTGAATTTTCTTGTCATTATTTTCTTCATGAAGTGATTTTACCTTCAAAGTTTCATCTTTTTTTCATGTTGATCTCTTGCCATCTTTAGTCGATAAAAAATAAATGTTGAAAGTTGATCATTCTTCGATGTGGAGATACTTAGTCTTTTGAAAGTTGAAGTTCGAGTAGAAGTAGATGTTGGACATTGGTTTGCTTCTTCTTTTGTGGTCATACTCAATCTTTGAAAGACTAAAGATCGAGTAGTTGAACCCTTGATACGATCAAAGACAACAGTCTTTTGCTTAATTTAATTTGAATTGTCGATTTTTTTAGAAGATGCATAATTGTTATCTACTTCTGTTATGCTGACAGCATGACATGCAGTGACTTCTAATACTTCCTTAAGATGATGGTCAAGGAAGCTTCTTGGGAGAAATTTTAATAAAGTTACCGATCATTGAGGTTGGAGAAGATCATCGTCCTTATCTTGCACAAGCTTAGGCTTTCATGTCTTATTGTTCCTTTTTTCTTTCTTTTTATGGAGGATGCTTTCTTTTGCATGCTTTTAACAGAATGACGACTTCTTTTGAATGAAATTTGGTTGTCTTCCTTTTTGACGAGTCACAACTATCCATCCTTCGTCATCATCTTCTATAGGCTCTTCTTTGTTTTGAGAGTCTGTCGTCATGATCCTTTGTTGGAATTGGACAACTATAGGCTCAAAAGTCCCAAACTGAATTAAGTTTTTCATTTGATCATAAAACTGTGTTGATGGTGGAACACTTGAAGTCATCTCGACCACAACATGATTCGTTTAAGCTACTTCATCGATATCCAACTCGATCTTATTTTCACGAGCCAACTTTAGAATCAACTCCTTCAACACAAAACACTTTTCAACAGGATGACTAATGACCCAATGATACTTACAGTATTTAGGATCATCTACTTTTCCTGTCTTTTTCGGTCGTTTGAATTTTAGTAGTTGAATAAGTTGTTTCTCTAGCAGTTACTCTAACATGTCTATAACATCAGAGTTAGGAAATGGATAAACTTTTTCCTGTCTTTCTCTAAGAGTTGGGCGTCGATTTTCGTCGCCATTATACTTTCCTTCAATTTTTGTTTCTTTTGTTTTAGAGAAATATTTCAAAGGAGTTGTTGAGCAACCATAGACTCATTTATGACACTATTTGCAATCTTTTTAGTGCCATCAATTTCATCCTTATCACACCTTATTTTTGGAACCATGAAATCTTTTGCTCCTCTGTTGGAGATACTTAGTTTCATATCATAGACACAAGTCGCCAACTCTTCAAACATGCGAGGTTTTATTCTCTGCAAAATATAGAGGAGTTTCCAATGCATGCCTTGGGTGCACATCTCAACTGTAGATATTTATGTGAGCTTGTCTTTACAATTTAGGCTTAGAGCTCTCCATCGGTTTATGTAGTCAATAACTGGCTCCTCCTTTCGCTGTTTGGTATTTGTCAACTCCATCATGTTGATGATACATCGGGTACTGTAGAGGCGATTGAGAAAGTCCCTCTCAAGCTACTTCTAACTATCAATAGATTCATGTTTTGGGTTGATGTACCAGTCGAAGGCGTTTCCTTTGAGAGTTCAGATAAACTGCTTTATAACAAATATCTTTGCATACCAGAAGTTTCACATGTTTCAATGAAGTGAGCAACATGTTATTTTGGGTTGCCTTTTCCATCAAACTGTTAGAACTTGGGTGGTTGGTATCCATTCGACATTCTGAGATTGTCGATCCTCTTCGTATATGAATACAAAGAGAGAATTTGAGCAGGTCCACCATATTGAGTTTTGATGGAGTTTGCAATCATCTCCTATAACTGCTGAATAGACAGTGATGCAATTGAAGTTGAATTTTGTGGCTGACTTTCTTGCATAATTGTCTTCCCTTTGTCAGTATACTTGACAGTATGTGTGTGACTTGATTCAGCAGCATCACGAATCTCAATGTGATTATTTAGAGATTCAATCTCGTAGTCCCGTTCTTCAAGCGACTTCATGAGCATGTTAACCTTCTTTTCAAGCTTTGCTCTTTTGTCTTTGCTTGTATCCACACCAGTCACCATAACTAACATTATATTTGGATGATGCATCTCCTCATTTGGGTGTTCAGAGGATGAGTTATGTTCGTTAATCACAATATTTTTTATTACAATTCCACCTTTCGGTGGCTTGGACATTTGTTTCCAAATGTTCTTTGCGACCTCAAAGGATGGCATTTCCTCTGATGATTGAGTTTCTCTTGACCGACTGTGAGTATTTGGTTGCTTGTCGATGTCGCTTAGAGCTTTGGAAGCGTTGTCTTAGGATGTCATAATTTCTTTATATGTTCTTCAAAAGAGAAAGAAATGAAAGGTAGAGATTGTTCCACTAGGCGTGTCAAACTGTTCACATGAGAATTTGAAGAAATGTAATTTGTGGAATTGAACTTTGTATATTGATCTGTATAGTGAATACAGTCTCTAGTATTTACTCCTTTTATGCTTTTTCTCGAATACAAGTAAAAAATTTAGAACTTTTTAGTCTTTAATCTTTAGGATGTTGTAGTTGCAAGTATATTTGAGCTTCAGTCTTCTGGAATTTAAGGAAAGTTTGATCTTTTGAGTCTTCAATCTTTGAGAGATGATGATCATGAAGTTGAGAAGAACTTATACGTCTTGAGAGCTTTATAGAAGTTTGAATCTTCAATTCTTCAGAGCTTCAATTCTTCTTTCAACCAAAAAGCTCCCCTCAAATGAATGGCAAAGGTCTCTATTTATAGAAAAATTTTATGGACTTTAGGTGGGCTTGGGCTTGGGTCCCTTTGCTTGTTGGGCTTGAGCTTGGACTTGGGCCCATTTTCTTGGCGGGCTCGGGCTCTCTTGTTTGACCTGATTTTTCATTAGGGGTTTGAATTGGGTTGGAAATGGGAAAATTTGACTACCCCAATCCAATCAAATTTTAATCATCACAATTTTACTGTGATGACGTGATATAATTTAATTGGCCAAAATTTTTTGCTCAACAAAAAAATATGATGTATTTTTTTAATTATTAATAATGATCTATAATAGAAAAATTAAATGTAAATTAAAGTATTTTTAATAACTAAATTACATTAATTTAAAAGATAAAAGAAACATTTAGTTATTTAAATATTATAGTCGGAGATTTATTGTAGTTGGAAAAATATTTAGTTTAATATTGTATATATTTAAATAGGTCGAGTGTTGAAGACCGACAAATATTAAAAAAATACGTTCGCTGTTCAAAAGCATATAGGCCCCAACAAATAATAATATCTTCTTCCTCCGATCTCTCTCTCTGCTTTCTGAATAATAAAAATTTCTTTTACCTGAAAATAAATTAAATTAATCCTTCATTTTTCTTTTACGTGCATATTTAAGATGGAAAATGAAGAATAAAATAATAAATATGTTTAAGAAAATTTTAAAATAGGTTTGAAGACTTTCTCTTCTAATAAACATTTAAATAATAAATTTGTTTGAACACTTTAATTTATCTTCAGGTGAAGACTAAAAAAAGAAAGTGAAAAATGAAGAATAAAATAATAAGTATGTTTAAGAAAAATAATTTCAAATAATATATATATATATATATATATATATTTGTAATTCTGTTGGGTTGGATTAATATCAAAAAAAGAAAGAATCATCATCAATTTGAGGAAAAAGTATAACCACTATTCAATTTGTAAGTTTTTTTTTTTTAATTTAATATTGATTTATAATGTTATGATAAGAAAATTATTAATTAGAAGCATATTATTAGTAAATCTACGGTTTCATTTTGATATTAAAGTTATGTTATATGCATATATTACTACATTACTTAGGGTTTTACATGTAAGTAGTGGATCTATACTTTTATTGTTATGATATTAAGTTATAAGAGTTATACTACTAAATCTATCATATTTTGGGCATGCGTATTAAAAAAAAACATATAAATGTTAGAAAGAGACAATAATATTAAATCAAGTTTAAAAATTAGATATATATAACCATAAAAAAAATCCTAAAGAGAGACTTTTAAAATTGAAGATAAATTAAATATGTATGCAAAGCATCGAAGCTAGATGTTCGTAAAATTGCTGGTCTGTTGATACTTCTTCAAATATGGGCTTTGGGAACGATTTCCCACAATAGCTTCACAACTTAGTCATGCAAATGATCATCTACTACCTGGGCGAGGACAGGTTCACGGTATGCTATTTATTTTATAAATTTAGATAGTTTAATACTATATGAGTGATATAATTAATCTAAAATCTAAAATATTAATTTATTAATACAGATGGAGAGACCAATTTTAAGTAATCGATTAGCTACTCATGTAGTTAGTATAGGTTTATGTTTGACCTTCTTCTGCATGATCGGATACATTAATACTGAAACTTCAATTTTTTTATACACTAGTATACATATATTTATTTATTTTTAATGTAATGTATGGTGTTTCAGATTATTTGGCAGTCTTACAAAAATGTAATTGATAATTTATCCAATTTTTGTAAGAATGGACAAGATATATATGACGTACCATCAATCGTTTCATCTTGATATGGTTATCAGTAAAAGTTTAAACAAGATATTCCATCAGAATGCAATAATGAGCCACTTTTGCACAACATTTACTTGAGAGCTACGAATTGGTCAGACAAGGTTGTACATTTGGTAGTGTGATGGCAATCTCGTAGAAGATTTATTATGATGAGGGCTTCGATTTAGCAATTTGATAGGGATGTGACTCAATAATACACTCACTGGTGTAATAATATTACGAGGCTCTATATCACTTGACCAGAAGCAATTGTGGATCATTTGATACATATTTAAATATTGTATAATTACTTAAATTATTTACTCAATTAAATATTTTTATTTTTTTACAATTCACATAGATCGAACAACAAAATACTTTTTGATGTTGCAAATGATCAGCGACAAGTCCTTGACATATGTCATAATAATGAGAGGTACATGGAGGAGATACATTATATGTACAATGTACTATTGTACCTCCACCAGTTCACAAGGAACATGTTCAAGTGGAAGAAGTTGTGAACTCGATGAAGTTTGCCATAATGTGGAAGAAGTGTCTCATATGACATAGACATAGAGCCAAACTGGTTATGGTAGTTCGATGATGATGATATGCCAACATTTGGAGCATGATATTATGATTCTGAAGCCGATATAGGATATTATGATTCAGAGATCGGTCCATCATCTTCATACATGGATGTTGGTCCATTAATTTCTTACGTGCATGGACACCGTGACCGTGGAGACCATAACGAATATTTGTACTATGAAGCACATGTAGAGGTATCAGATCGACAAAAGAACCCACAATAACCAGAGAATCAAAAGGAGACAAGACAACTCAGAGTTCAAAGTCAACTAGCTCAAAATCGACAATGTCCAGGTTGTGGAACATGTTTATTTTATTTTCTTTTAAATAAATGTAATTTAGTTATTACAAAATATTTTAATTTACATTTAATTTTTTCAATTACAGGTCATTATTAAAAAAATTTGTTCAACAATCGTATTTTTTTAATAATTATAAACTTTCACAAAATTCGTGACAAATGAATACAAGATAAAATACATAATCTATAAAAGAATTGAAATTTCAATATGGTTTGATTTAAAAAGCAAAAACCTCTCATAATCTAATTATTTAAATTTACATATTAAAAAAAAGAAGATAAAGTCTTGGGTTGGAAACCCGATCTTGGAAAGAGAAAATAAGAAGGAGAGAACAAAGATTTGGATGAAGAGAAGTTCTTAGGTTCAACCCTTCCAAGGGAAAATAAGAAGTGAACAAGAATTTAGATGAAGAGGTCTTAGATTCATCCCAAGACATAGGGGAGAACACAAATCAAACTATAATATTTTGCTAAATATTTAGTAAACTAACTATATTTGTCTAAATTTCTCTTTTTTGAACACATATATATTATTTTATGTGAATGGTAAATTTTTAGATATTCATTATATAGATAAAATGGGACTTTTTTTTTTTAACAAAATCTTGAATGAGGTTTTTAAAAAAAAAATGATTTTTTTGATCACGAATTAAAGATCATAGTGTGTTTTATTTTTTATAATTTTTTTCCATGGACTCGATTTACACTTAACCTCCTTTAAGATTTTAGATTTAGATACTATATAGATTTTTTTATTATTGTTTTCACATGATCGAGAGTTTTTTTTTATTTTAAAAAACATGATTTAGAGATGGTGATTTTTTTATATTTATTTTATAAGCGTGACTTAATTTTTTTTTGTACTTTTTCATGAGAAATTTAGACAAGTACACATTTTACAAAATATTTAGCAAAAATCGACAGTTTTAAAAATATTTACAATAAATATTTAAATAAAATATCCTTAAAAAACTATATCTCTAGCTCTACTGTATTAAAAGAGAATGAGACTAAGGGTGGAAAATTGTTCGCTTCTCTCTTTGTTCCTATTTTTTATTTATTAATGTCCAATTTATCCTTGCACTCACTCTCATGCCAAAATCCTAACAAGTTTAGTTCTTTCCTTGCCGACTCACATCTCATGCAAAATCGTAACCACCTATTATTTTAGTTTCATTCATTTTGAAACATTTAAAAGAAAAAACTAGCTCTTTATAAGTTAAGTTATGGATCTAAGTTAATATATGTTGCTTGAAGGTTCAAGCATAATTAAGGAACTGAAGCTGTGAATTTTTTCAATTAAGGTTGTGTTGGATTCAACCTTAATCCTGGGGTAAGTTTGGATAAGCTTGGTTGCTAATTAAACAGTAGGGTGATAGTTAACAAAATTATTGATTTTCAATTTTTGTTCATGGTTAGGATTGTGTATTGGGAGAACCTGACTGTCAACTAGTGAATTATCATATTTTAGCCAATCTCCAGGTAAGAGATTTTCCTACCAGACTCTACTTTGAATGCATGTTATGTATCACTGTATTACTCATGTATCACTGCACTACTCAGTAGTAAGGGTTTTTCTTATTAGATCCCCACATTACAGTGCATGTACATTTTGTATCACGGATTAGTGTAATTAAGAGAGACATGTATGACTGAGACGTTATGACCGTGATACATTGAATTATAGGCATGCTATGATTAAACATGATATGATTGAGTTATGTTTGATTGAGGTATGATCTTTATGATATGATATACTTATTTAGGCTATGATGTATGTTAAATTACTGTTAGAGTCGTACCATATGGATGTCCCACTGGATCACCACCATTTATGCCTGTGTGGCCAGTTTATGTGTGATTTGACGGGATAACTTATAGCCCGACTCTCCTTTAGGGTGTTTTCTTCGGGGCACCGAGAGCCTAGATGTGTCCTTAGGGGACCTTTGGATAGTGTGCGTTCGGGAGCACAACAGTAAGAGGTACATTCTTACAGGATTCTAACGGAACGTTAACAGACACATAGCGAGACTAAGAGTAGGTTCCTTACTGGGTATAAAAATTATACTAATTCTTTTACATGTTTTACTGTTCCAGGCAAGGGTAGAGGTAAAGGCAAGCTGGCAGATGACAAGAAGTGACCGTGGTTCGCCATAGGGAGTAGTTCCAGTTCTTTTTCCGCATTTATATTCCAGTAGTTATATTTTCAAAACTCAGATTTAATTATTTTAAGTGTTTTTCTCTATTTAAAGGCCCAAACTAGTATTTTGATTAGCTATATGATTATTGAATTAATTATTTCATTTTCTCTTTATATATATTTTACTATTATTTTAGCTAATTACTTAAAATGTTTAACTAAAATTTTAGTATTTCCTTCTTTTAAAAATAAATAAATAAAACAATATTGTTTAAATGGTAATTACTCCAGCTTAGTAGAAAAGCTAGGGCCTCACAAATGGTATCAAAGCAAAACCTCTCTCAGTAAGATGTGATTCGGGGACGAACCAAGCGAAAGCTGGTGAGCATGTAACGCCCGAGATTAGGAGGAAGACATGAATGAATCGGTACCACATTTGAGTGAGAGGGATCCTGAGAACATGAAAATAATGTTAAAAAAGACTTAAAAGTTAATACTTATAACAACAAGGTGCACTTTCTTTTTCGGTGGCTAAATCATAGGAACTTGAAAATTAAGCGTGCTTAGCTTTAGAGTAATTTTATGTTGGGTGACTTCTTTGGAATTTTTCTAGGATGCATGTGAGTGAGGACAAAACATCACTCTAAATAAGTCATTTTGTGAATCTTTTTATTGTTTCTTAGGTTTAGGTTGATTTCAATTGCTTTCTTAATTAGATCAGATGGCCACATAAAATTAGTATATATATATAGTTTATTTCCTTCCAATCACATTATGAACAAGATAGGAAGATGGATATATAGAGAGGAGAGTCACAAACTATGTAGGGAGAAATTATTATATTAATTTAATATCATGAATTTTCATTTTCGAAGCTTATTTATATTTATTATTATATTCATGTAATTGTTGTTGATAGAATAAGTTTAATTTACGGTTAACCAATACAGTAATAATCCATAATTCATGATTTCCCCCCTTTTTTAATAGAACAAATTAAATAAAAAAAAAGATAGAGATATGAACTAGATAATTAAAGCAACATTCAGATATGGAAAGGGATTTAGAAAATTTAACTGAGATTATTAATATTAATTTAATTTTCTCTTTAGTTGTTGACGAAATAAATTTGTGGCATCAACTAATATTACTGTACTCTTTTATTATTCTCTAGGATAAGAAATATTTCTCCTCTTTTGATTATTCCCTTCATGATTTGTGAATTAAAGATAAGATAACAATCACTTTTTTCCCATAAAACAAGAAGGTTCGTTTTAAAAATAATATAAAAAAAATTGTTTTTATTCATTTTTTTTTCTCTCCCCTACCTCACAACATTTGAAATACTATTACTATCAAAAAATTACTTCATTAAATAATAATTAATGTAGGTTATTATGTCACTTTTATATCAAATTTTATTCACATCATAATTTAATTTTATTAATCCATATCTTTTTTTTTTAAAAAAAAATGTCTAAGACATATTTTATGTCTATTATAAATTAGCTTGAAATAAGAAACCTGCTGTTTTTCACACTACTTTTAAACTTCATTTTATGTCAAATATTTAATAATTAAACTTGTATCAAACTTTTGTTAAAAAATAATTAAATCACCATTTAAAGTTTAATATACAAATTTATGTAAAAAAAAATTTAAGTCTCCTGCATGCAGTTTCTCTAAAGAGAAAAATATTTGTTTTATAAAATAAACGAATTTATTTAAGATTTTTATAGTATTTTAATAGTGTGAGAATAACATTTTTAATTTGGTCTTGGATTTAAGATTTTTATCTACCAAATTGTGATAAAAATATTAAAATAATTCAAATGTATATTTATAAATTTAATTAATCAATATTTGGAATTAAAGAAATTTAAATACAAAATATTTGGAATTAAACAATGTATTAAACTAAATAAAGGGAAATGGCCATAGACAATACAAAATTAAATTAGGGGTGTAAAAGTTTTAGGATTACTTTTTGAAAAGTTGGAGTATGAAATCTCCATAATATTCTTACACGAAAAACTTCTCTCTTTTTTTTTTTTTTAAAAAATAAAACTGAAAGCTGCTTTCTCGCACATTTTCTCTCATCTTTTTCTAACTTTATTTTCTTCCAAGCTCTCTTACAATTTCTTAAAAGTTACTCTCGAAAATAAACTCTTTTGTTGTTCTAGTAAGTATTTATGTTTTTTTTTTTTTTTTTACAATAGATAGTCTTTTTAGTTTCTTTTATGTTTGCTTTCCATTGTTCTTCTCTTGGTGAAACATAAATCTTAAATGTATGGTACAAAATTAATTTTACCATTACTCTAAGTGATTTAGGATTGTCGTAGACACATATTTTTGTTATTTTTTTTATCTCGTAAACATCTCGCAATATCCAAATTTGAAATATTCAACTCTAAAATAAATTATATACTTGCTTTAGGTGATTTAGAGTAATTTTATAATATGTTTGAGGAGTTTCTTTTAACTCTTTTTTAATTCTCGCAAACATCTCACAAATGTTTCGCAATGTCCAAGTTAACTCTAGAGATATTTTAGAGTGATTTCAAACAAAATTTAGCAAGTTTTTAGTTAGATTTTTTTTTAATCTAACACATATCTAACAACTTCCAAAATTGAAATTTTTAACCCCAAATCATCACTCTAAGATCACCCTAAGTATAAATTTGATTTGGAGTCCAGTATTTCGAATTTAGACAGATGTGTCTAAGATGTTTGCAAGGTTAAAAAAATAGCTAAAGAAACTTCTCGAACATATTATAAAATCACCTTAAATCACCTAAAACAAGTATATAACTGATATGTGTTAGATTTATTTTTGAAAGATTTAGATAAAAGACCTAAATCTATTAGAAAATTTCACAAATGTCCTAAATTATGATTTATTTTCTTGATTAGGTTTTCGTAAATTTTTAGGACATTTATAACCTTGTAATAATTATTAATTATATATAATTTGTCAAATTAAATTCAAATAATTTTCTTATTTATATTATACTAAATTAATTATGTAAATGACAACTTCCTTATTTGGCCAATTAATTAAGATATAAATTTATTATGGAAATTAATTACAAGTATTTTATTAATTCAATATAAAATGAAATATTTTTTAATATGGAATTATTTAATGATTAAAAATAACATTATATCATTATTTGCATCACCTATGAACATTCTGAGATAAAAATTCTAGCGCCGACAAAGATTTCGTCTTCTTCATTATTCAATTTCGATCATTTCTTTCATTAATTTCGTTGTTATCAATATAGTTCTTCAATTTGGTTTCTTTAGTTTATTTTGAAATTTCATTTTATATACAACTTTTGGTTAGTTGTCTTCCTCAATTACTTTCTTTTTCTTTAAATTTCAATCAAATACTATCGTTTTCCTTTTCTTCAAATTTCGTACTTTACCGAGATTTTGCTTACACATATATACCACTTCATATATAGAATATGACATATGTATTCTTTCTTCTTTCATTTCGTAGCATATATTTTTTTTTCTTAAAAAATTTATTCTTTCTTTTTCAGTTTTGTAGCATATACACCGGTCATGTCCCTCCTATTTTGTTTAATTTTTTATTGTTCAATTCATCTTCCAGTCATTTTGACATATAACTTTTATTAAATGTCTCGTCATACTATGGTATACCATTGAATAATAAATTTATGTTATGTGATTTGTAATATATATACTACTCCATATATTCAATAATACATACACATATTCTTTTCATGTTCTGTGATTTTTCTTACAGCGTATATATACCAATATTTACACATATTATATATTCATTCAGTATTTTTTATATATATATTTCTTACATATATGCTACTGAATAATTCATTTATGTTTTGTGATTTGTTATATATATATCACTGCATATATTCAATAATACATATATTTTTTTTATGTTCTGTGCTTCTTTCTTACTGCATTAAATATGGATTATGTATCCGATCAATTTTTTTTTAATTCTTACATATATACTACTGCATAATACATATATCTTATGTGATTTGTCATATATATATATATAT
>JBBPDI010000015.1:2107968-2126894 GCA_037974545.1 Cucumis variabilis | reverse complement strand
GTAGTCAATTTCTTTTTAATACAAACATATTTATATAAAAGTTCAAAAAACTCACAAAAGAATCTTAGCTAACTTTTGTTATGTTGAGAATGTGAATGTATGACTAAAAAAGAAACATGAATTTGTAAGTAATAAATGTTAAACATTTTTCTATTGATAACATGTACCCTAGTTAAAAAGTAAATTAACATGGGATGATTGTTAATGTACCAACTTAATTCAAATTATTAATTTGATGTAAACAACTCAATTTCAATAATAAACATTATTGAAACTTACACATTTATCAAGTAATTTCATTTTCTACCTTTTATATTTATCGAGAAATCCTTTCTTTATATTTATTTTTTCATATTTATTGAAGAACTCCGTCTTATAAAACTCTACACTCCAAAACACAAATTTACCTAACTTTAATGTAATCATGAAATATCTTCACAATGATATGATGATATTGTCTAATTTGGGCATGCACCATCGTGGTTTTACTTTTGATTCTACCCCAAAATAAATAAAATCAAATGAAATAGTTGTTCTCACTTTTGTATCCAATGATCATCCTCTTATCTAACAATTATGGAACTTTGGTCGCATTTTCGATAATCCTACCCTTGATCTGTTGGCCTACTTTCAAGGCTCTGCTACATTTTGTTTGATAACATGGTTAAGTTAGGGGTATGACTGACTCTGATAGTGGTACCACTAGTTACGACAGTAGATCTTTCAAATATTTCTACAAAATATGGTATCATTCACTTTGAATATACACTCTCATAACTTTGTTTTTTGTTTCACCCCAAAAGAAATCATACCAATGGAGACATAATTGTTCTAACTTATGTATCCATGATCGTCTCAAATCTAACCGATGTAGAACTTTAATTATATCTCCAACGTAAATAACAACATTGTTAGAAGTTTATAAATACAACTAACCTTTTTCATAATTAACATATAACTTTTAGATCATGGAGTCGGGAAAGAATAAATTCTAAAATAAAAAGTGATTCCATGATTCTAATATGAGTCAACGACATTATATTAAAATAAGTAAGGATATAAAAAGAGATGGAATATGACAGAAAGAGGATTAAAAAATGTGAACTTTAATGTATATGATAATGATGAAGAGATAATGTAGAATGGTTGATGATGAGTTGAAATATTTGAATGGGGGGCTACCTTAGGCTTAGATTTAGGCTTAGGCAAAAAAGATTAAAGCAATATAATAAAATTAAACAATATTAGAAGGAAAATAAAGCAAAAGCTATAGGCCCATTTACATTTTGTTTTCTCACCTTAGGCACATGGATTTCAATATGCCTCACATGGCCTCAATTACATCTCTAGTACTCTCTCTTTACCCTACATCTTAACTATATACCAACATTAATCTTTATTATTATTATTAGGTATCAAATATATATATATATATATATATATTATTCAACAACTTTCAATTTGGTTTGATGCTTCTGTTTTTTTAACTTAAACATATAATCACACTCTCTTCACTTTTAACTTACTTTGGATTTCCTCTTTTTCAAATATATATGTATACATATCTTTAAATTTATTTATTTAAAATGGAATTTTTTTCATTGTTGATGCGAGAATATTTACATTTTCTCCAAAATGTCAAGATTCTAAGCTCTATGTGTTAGAAAAGAGGATTTTTCGTCCAAATATAAAAATTTTAAACAATACTTCTTGATTCTAGTTCCTAAGTTTGAATTTTTGGTCTATTTTCTTTCAAATTTCTAATCTTAGTTTTCATTTTTTTTGGAAGAAAGGTTAAAACTCTCCGTTAAAATCTATAATTAAAACAAGTTTGATTACGAAACCTTCTTTATTTAATTTTCAAATCTTGTTTTGTTTTTAAAAATATTGTTAAAAAAATAGAGTAAACAATATAGAAAATTAGAGGTAAAAGTAGAGTTTTAAAAAAAACAAGAAATAAAATTGGTACCAAACAAGATCAAAATTAAATAGCTTAAATCTTATTCTAATCAATGACGTTGATATCAAGTATTGTATTATAACTCTAACGTCAAAGGTTTGATCCTATCATTTCTATATATATATATTTATTGAGGTACAATCTTTTCATACATTTTTTTCTGAATTAAATTTTTTAAGAACTAAGAGTTAATGGTGTGCAGACATTTGGAAGTATTAATTTTTAAAAGGTAATGAAACAACAATAATCTTCAAAGGGAGGTTTTTTCTTTTTAATATTGAAAAATAAATGATAATATAAGGAGGAGGCATGTGAAGTGAAATGTGAAGCATGAAAGCATCTGAATTAATAATTGTGCCTTTTTTTTCTTTTAATTTCTATGTTTTTCAATACCTAAATGTGTACCTATGCACATAGGCCTATAACCAAATCTAAGAATGTTGTGATTTCATAAATTGACAATACATCATCTTTTGGCTTTTACTATATTTCCATCAATATATTTTTCATGATTGATTATTTAATCTAATATCATTTTCTTTTATAATATTATTATTTGAATAGTACTACTTCAAATATATCAATCCATCACTCTTGCTACCTCAAACCAACCAAAATTTACATTAATAGTCCATACTCTTTATATATATATATATATAAAAGAATTAAAGAAAATAAAATCATTTTGTCAACTCTAATATTGTAATATTGTTTCTGTCACATCTATTGATTTCTACCTTTTTATTGTTAAAAAAAATACTGATTTAAAAGAATTGCAAATAACACTAACGTCTATCAATTATATAATTTATTAATAATGGTAGTTTATCATTGATAGATTTTAAGAGCTAAATAAATTTTATCATATCTGCAAATTAAATTTGTTTTGTATTGTATTATATTATTTAATCTTTTGAGTCGGGTTGTTATAATTTCAATTGTTTCATGTGATTTTAATTTTATTAAAAACAGATATTTCAAAAAACAGTAAAATATTAAAACTATTTACAAAATATAGCAAAATCGATAGTTCTTTTTAGTCAATTTAAGATTTTTTTGTTACATTTTATTTATTTCCTATAAAAAATGCACAACTTTTTTTTTTTGTCATAGTGTAACACTTCAAAACTATTAAGGTAATTAATTTTTTTTAAAAAAAAGAGAATTTTAGGTGTTATTTGAGAATTTATTGTTTTGTGGATTTTGAATGAATTAAGTATTGAAGGAAGAATGGTTAATTATATGAAAATGGAGAGTTTTGGTTCTTAGTTGGTATTTGTATAACGGAATTGTGGAAGAAATAAATAATTATATTTAAGGATAATATAATTATTAAGTTTTTATAATTTGGTTATTGGTGAAATAAAAAAGAGAAATGTTGTTTTGATGGATAATTAAGGGAAGAGGGAGAAAGAGTTTTATTGGAAAGGTTAAAAGAGAAAAGAAATTCATTAAAGGATATAGTAATAATATTTATTAATAATAATAATATCATTATTAAATAGGTCTTTTTTCGTTTTACGTGTATCATCTTTTCACATTCTTCCTCCCTCTCAAACCCTAGCTGTCGTCGTCGCCAAGGTTCACTTGTTGCCTTCGTCATATATCCTCAGGTAAAGCCCCGCCGCCGTGGTTTTTTGTCGTCGATCGTCCTCGCAACATCCAGTCATCCGCCACCGTCGTTGTGAAGCAGCCGAAGTTTGTATGCTCTATTTGTTCTAAGTCCAGCCACCCACGCGAGCATCCTCGTCGTCTGTGTCTTGTTTCCTCATTCGAGTTGCCCGCACCAACTAACTTTTTAGCGAGCCGTCAACTCCCTTTCTTGGTTCCTTAGCCATTTTTGCTTTGGGAGGCCATAGTTGGAAAGGATTTTTGGTAAGTACTTGATTGGGTACGTTAGATATACCCATCAAGTTGTGAATTCTTGGTTTGAAGTAATTATAAGTTATGGATTTGAGTTGGTTTATTTTGCTTGAAGGTCTAGCTGTTTTTGTTGGAGGACTTCACCCATCAACTTTTCTCATTCAAGTTGTTTGGTTTCAACCTTGGTCTTTAAGTAAGTTGAGGACTTAAGTTAAATTTTGGATGAGGAGTGACAAGTTTATTAATCTAAGTTTCATTATGATTAGGATTCGTCGATTTTGAGAACTTTGGTTGTTGCTGTTAAGACTAATTATTTCTTTGCAAATCTCAAGGTAAGAGATCCTGCTATTAGACCCCATCATGATTTTTCCTTGGGTATGCAATAGCATAGCACAACGATAATGTATGTGATATAACTAATGTGATGTAGCTAATGTCACTGTTAAGAATGTTAGATAATGATAGTCACATAGGAGAATCATTGTGAAATGAATGAGATGTACCATGATTGAGACATGTTATGTTTGAGTTATGTTTATATAGGCTATGGTATTTAAGGTATGATATGTTTATATAGGCTAGGATGTTATGTTAGTTTACTGTTAGAGTCGTAACTTATGGGTGTTCCTCGGAATCACCATCCAGTTTTATATGTTATTCGACGGGATCACCTATAGCCTCACTCTCCTATAGGATGTTTCCTTTGGGGTCACCGAGAGTCCTGATGTGTCCCTAAGGAATCTCTGGATAGCATGTCTTTGGAAGCACAATAGATAGATGGTACCTTCTTAAAGGACTCTAATAGGTCTGATAGACACCTAGCGGGACTAATGGCAGTCCCTTACTGAGTATAAATTTATACTCATTCTTTTGCATGTTTAATTTTATAGATAAAGGTAGGCGAAGAACAAGAAGTGACCGTGATTCACCATAGGGGATAATTCAGTTTTCTTCCGCATCTTATTATGTTTTAATATTTAATTTTCAGAAATCTATTTCGAAATTCATGATTATTTTTTTGTATATTATTTTTATGGGGTCCAAACTAGTATTTTAATTATTTATTCAGTTGTTTTATTCTCTCTTTATATATATGTTATTATTTATTTTAACTAAATGTTTAAAACATTTTCTTAAATTTTATTTAAACGGTGATCGCTTCAAATTAGTAGAAAGTTGGTAATACAATTTCTCACTATTTTAGCACATTCATCTATAATTTTGTTTTGAAAAATTAGTATATTGTATGATTTTGTATATTGTATGATTTTTGTAAGTTATGCATGTGAGTTGCTTGTGAATAATACTTTATCTATAATTCTTGAATTTCATTCTATAAATTATATATTATGTGTGAAAAATAAAACGTGGAAGTCAATATTTTACACACAAACAAAGAAATGGCCAAATTTAAAAATTACATATTTATAAAAGGAAAAAAAGAAGGTTAACATGAATTTTTTATTTAGACAAATATCCATGATTGACTTTAGATATCGTATCAATTTAAACCATGTAAAAGTAAAATAGACTTTTAAGTTGTTATTTTAGTTAAAGACTAGATTGTTAACTAAAGAAACAAGAAGAAAAAGAAAATAAGCACGGTAACTTTGATAATCCAGTTACGTGAATATCAACTACTTCTAGAGAGTTTTTAAACTCAAATAAAAAAATTTATTAATCAAGATTCAACTTAGTACAATATTGTAAGAATGTTATATTATAGCACTATATTAATTTATGTGACCCTTCTAGATTGGTACTCTTTAGTAATTGTTATTTACTAAATATAAGGCTTCCCTTGACTTCTATATTTGAACATTTTGAAGATATCAGACTCTCCTGATTTATGTAATTGTGACATCCAATTATTCTAATCTTCTATTAATCTTGTATCTTTATATTTCTTGGATTGAACTTACTGAAATATAATCTTCTTGAAAATATATGTATTGTTGAAGGTAGAGATGTACCTTCATACTAAGATTCTTCTACAGTTTCTTTTTAGATGCGTTTCGTCGATGATCTCGAAAGAGAGTGAAAACTTCTATTTATAGATAGAACTTGATGAATCAAATTGGAATTGGAAATCAATTTTCAAGAAAAAACCATTGTATGAGGAATCAACAAAAATCCCTTAAAACTTGGATACATATTTTGTGAAAAATGGTTCTTTTAAAATGAGAATAAATAAAATTTATTGTCAAAAAAACAACAAACTCCCCCTTCGACAATATTTCATCTTGTTTAATTTACTTTTACACACAGGTCACTTTGAGTAATTAAGGTATTGATCTTGAAAGCAAAGCAAAGGCAACACTTCTTATTAACAAACTTAATTGATCATTAAAAACAACTGAAGCAACTAAAGAGTCTTCTCAATTTAGATAGAGTCCTCGTGATCACAAATTAAACTATGGTATCTTTCTTTGAAGGAAACTCTAAACATTAAAGTGCCCACTCCAAACAAAAACATCCACCAATTTTGCTGTGATGACGTGGTAGAATTTAATTGACGAAAATTTCTTGCTCAATAAATGCCCCATTTCAAAATTTGTGCACGTGTATGGGTGGGCGAGTCTCGAAAAAAAAGCTGAAACAAAAAAATACAGGTAATTTGTTCTTGACTTTGACTTCAGTTAATATGTCAAATTAATCACACTATGCATTTGGACATAAATGTGGTTAAAATGGTATATGAAGCTTGATCAAGAGATTTTTTTTTTCAATCCTAGATTTAATTAGGAGAATTTTTTTTTAAGAAATAAATATTTCTTCTTAATTAATTAATTATTTTTTTTTACAAAGAAAAAAAAGTTAGAAATTAATAAAAATCCATAACTCAATCTCAACTCCCAACTCAACCTCCCCTTTTTGTTGAGAAGTTTGGTTATTTGCCACAATTCATAATTTATATTATAAATAGAGAAGAATGAGTGAAAACAAAAATCACAACAATTCCTCCACACCATTCTATTTCCTCCTAAGGATTCTTCTTCAACCTTTTTTTTTGTCGCTTCATATTTAGAACAACAGTTGCCGACCCCAATGAAATGAAAGAAATCCAGAAATCCATTTGGCTGGAAGAAATTCATTTTGGGAGTTGGAGTCGGCATCCTCAATAGCACTCTTTCTCTTTTTCTTTCTTTCTTTCTTTCTTTATTTTTATGGCCAGAAAAGAAAAGAGAAAGAATGAATGGAATGAGAGAAAAGAACAGAAAGATTGAGAAATGGGGGAGGGCATCGACAAGAAGGAAAAAAAAATAATTAAGTTTTTTTTTCTTTTCATTTTTCCTTTTCTATTTTTTTAACTTTCATTTTTATCTTTCTTTTTTATTTCTTTTCTTCTTTTCTTTTGGTTTTAATTTTCTTTTTTTTCTTCTTTTTTTTACTTTTATCTTTCGAAGATGGAGCACACCAAGCTTGATCGAGATGGAGATGGAGATCTGATCGACTATAGTACATCGAAGATGGAGATGGAGATCCGCACATCGAAGGTGGAGATGGAGATCCACACATCGAAGATGGAGATAGAGATCCTATCAGCCACAACACCTCAAAGATGAAGATTCTATCAGTTACGGGACATCGAAGATGTAGATGATGATGGCTACAACACGCTGAAGAAGTAGATAAAGATCGCATGTCAAAGATGCACGTGGTGACCGCACGTCAAAGATGTAGATGATGATGGCTGCGACACATTGGAGATGCAGATTATGACAGTTGTAACACGTCGAAGATGTAGATAATGGTTGCAGCACATCAGAGATGCAGATAATGACTGCACATTGGAGATGCAGATGATGACTGCACGTTGGAGATGCAAATGATGGTAGTTGCAGTACGTCAGAGATGTAGATGATGACAGTTGCAACACGTCATAGATGTAAATGATGACGGCTACAACACGTTGAAGATGCAGATGATGATGGCTACAGCATGTCGGAGATGTAGATGATAGTGGCTACAACACATCGGAGATACAGATGATGACGGCTGTGGCACATCAGAGATGTAGATGATGACGGCTGTAGCACATCAGAGATGTAGATGATGACGGCTGTGGCACATCAAAGATGTAGATGATGACGGTTGTGGTACATAGGAGATACAGATGATGATGACTACGACACGTCAGATATGCACATGATAACCACATGTCAGAGATGCAGATGATGATCCTCTCGGCTGCGACACATGGAAGAAGATGAAAATGAATCCTCTTGGCTGCAACACATGGGAGAAGATAAAGATGATGATACTCTCGACTACAACACATGAAAGAAGATGAAGATGATGATCCTCTCGGTTACCATATAGAGAAGATGAAGATGATGATCTTCTCAACTGCAACAAATTGAAGATGAAGAAGATGATCTTCTCAACTGCAACAAACTGAAGATGAAGAAGATGATAAATTCCCTCGGTTGTAACACATTAACAATGAAGACGATGATCCTTTCGACTGTCATACAGAAAAGATGAAGATGATGATCTTCTCAACTGCAATACATTGAAGATGGTAAATCCCATCGGTTGTAACACATAAGAAGACGGAGATGAATCCTCTTGGCTGCAAGATGCGGGAGAAGATGATGATGAATCCTTTCGACTGTAACACGTGGGAGAAGATGATAATGAATCCTCTCGACTGTAACACGTGGGAGAAGATGAAGATGAATCCTCTCGGCTACAACATATAGAAGAAGATGAAGATGAATCCTCTTGCCTGCCGCACATGGGAGAAGATGAAGATGAATCCTTCCGAAAACACATAGGAGCTAGAAGAAGATCCTCTTAGGCACAATAATTGAGAAAAAAGGTAGAGCTCGCTACTTTGACTTTGCCCCCTTTTTTTATGTTGTAATTGGTCATGAATTTTATTTTTTGTTGAGATTACATCATCACAATGAAGCATAATACCTTTTCTTTTTTATGCGACTGAACTTAAAATAAACTTTAAGCTGCCTACGTACCCTTTTTATAATATAGGGATCAAGTCATAACGTAGTTCAACTGAGTTTTTTTTTTTTTTTTGTTATTCACCTTTTAAGCTCTTGTGGACTAGGAGCATCATGCAGTTTAGGCTCTTGCGATAAGGAGCTTTACATATTTAAAAATTTATATTTTCATTAAAAATTTGTTCACCTTCTTCATTTGTAGAATTGGTGAATATAATAAGTCTTGACTTCACAATCAAGGGACCTTCTGTGTTAATGTCAACAGGCAACTTCCTCTTCATGTGTGATGGGATACAATTGTGAATCTTCTCGTCATTGTTTTCTTTATGAAATGATTTTACCTTCAAAGTTTTCATCTCTTTTTCATGTTGATCGCTTGTCATCTTTAGTCAATAAAAAACAGATGTTTAAGGTTGACCTTTCTTCGACGTGGAGATACTTAGCCTTTTGAAAGCTGAGGTTCGAGTGGAAGTAGACGTTAGACAGTGGTTTTCTTCTTCTTTCATGGCCATACTCAATCTTTGAAATACTGAAGATCGGGTAGTTGAAGGCTTGATACAATCAAAGACAGAAGTCATTTGCTTAATTTCATTTGTATTGTCGACTTCTTCAGAATATTCATAATTGTTGTCGATTTCTGTTATACTGACAGCATGACATACAGTGACTTCAAATACTTCCTTGGGATGATCATCAAGGAAGCTTCTTAGGAGGAAATCTCTCAAAGTTATAGATCGTCGAGGTCGAAGGAAGTCATCGTCTTTTTCTTTGACAGGTTTAGGCTTCTACATCTTCTTGTTTTCTTTCCTCCTCTTTTTATGGGAGATGCTTCCTTTTGCATGCTTTTTATAGAATGATGACTCCTTTTGAAGGGAATTTGGGTTGTCTTCCTTTTTTATGAGTCATAACTATCCATCCTTCGTCATCATCTTTAACAGGCCCTTCTTTGTTTTGGGAGTCTGCCATCACGATTCTTTGTTGGAATTGAACTATAGGCTCAAAAGTTCCAAATTGAATTAAGCTTTTCCTTTGATCATAAAGTTGTGTTGATGGTGGAATACTTGAAGTCATCTCGACCGCAACATGATTTGTCTCAGCTAATTCATCAATATCCAGCTCGATCTTCTTTTCAAGAGCTAACTTTAGAATCAACTCTTACAATATAAAACACTTTCCAACAGGGTGACTAATGACCCTATGGTACTTACAGTATTTAGGATCATCTACTTTTTCTGCTTGTTCCGGTCGTTTGCACTCTGGCAGTTGAATAAGTTGCTTCTATAGCATCTACTCTAACATGTCTGCAACATCAGAATTAGAAAATGGATAAACTTTTTCCTATCTTTCTTTAAGAGTTGGGCATCGCTTTTCCTCGCCATCATGCTTTCCTTCTATTTTTGTTTCTTTTCTTTTAGAGAAAGATTTCAAAGGAGTTGCATGAACAACCATAGACTCATTTATGACACTATTTGCAATCTTTTTAGTGTCATCAATTTCATTCTTGTCACTCTTCATTTTTTGAACCAAGAAATCTTTTGCTCCTCTACGTGTGATACTTAGTTCCATATCATGGGCACGAGCCAACTCTTCAAACGTTTGTGGTTTTATCCCCTGCAAAATATAGAGAAGTTTCCAATGCATGTCTTGGGTGCACATCTCAACTGCAGACATTTCTATGAGCTTGTCTTTGCAATCCAGGCTTAGAGCTCTCCATCGGTTTACGTAGTCGAAAACTGGCTCCTCCTTCTGCTGTTTGGTGTTTGTTAACTCCATCATGCCGACGATACGTCGGGTGCTGTAGAAGCGATTGAGAAAGTCCCCTTCAAGATGCTCCTAACTATCAATGGATTTATGTTCTAGGTCGATATACCAGTCAAAGACGTTTCCTTTCAGAGTTCGAACGAATTGTTGTACCAACAAGTCTCCTCTCGTACCAGAAGTTTCACATGTTTGGATGAAGTGGGCAACATATTGTTTTGGGTTTCCCTTTCCATCAAACTGTTGGAACTTGGGCGGTTAGTATCCATTCAGCCTTCTGAGATTGTCAATCTTCTTCGTATATGGCTTGAAATACAAAGAAAAAGTTTGAGTAGGTCCACCATATTGAGTTTTGATGGAGTTTGCAATCATCTTCTGCAACTTCTGAACAGATAGCGATGCAATTGAGGTCGAATTTTGTGGTTGACTTTCTTGCATAACTGCCTTCCTTTTGTCAGTATTCTTGACAATATATGTATGACTTAATTCAGCAGCATTACGACGCTCGATGTGATTCTTGAGAGATGCAATCTCATTATCCCTTTCTTCAACGACCTTCATGAGCATATTGATCTTTGTTTCAAGCTCAACCACCCTGTCTTCACTTGTATCCACGCCAGTCACCATAACTGACATTATATTTGGATGGGGCATCTCTTCATTTGAGTGTTCAGAGGATGAAATTTGTTCATCAATCACAGGATTTTCTTCGATTATAATTCCACCTTTTAGTGGCTTGGACAATTATTCCCAAATGTTCTTTGCGATCTCAAAGGATGACATTTCCTTAGATGATTGAGTCTCCCTTGAACGACTGCGAGTATCTGACTGCTTGCCGATGTCGCTAGAAACTTTGAAAGTGTTGCCTTGGGATGTCATGATTTCTTTAGATGTTCTTCAAAAGAGAAAGAGATGAAAGGTAGAGATGGTCCTACTGGGTGTGCTAAACTGTTCACACAAGATTTTGAAGAAATGTAATTCGTGGAATTAAACTTTGATATATTAATCAATATTGTGAATACAATCTCTAGTATTTATTTTTTTGATGCTTTCTCTCTAATACAAGTTAAAATTTAGAACTTCTTGATCTTCGGTCTTCAGAATGTTGTAGTTGCAAGTCGATCTGAACTTCGATCTTCTGGAATCCAAGAAAAGTTTAATCTTCCTAGTCTTCAATCTTTCAGAAGCTGTTGATCTCGAGGTTGATACGAACTTGCACGTATTGAGAGCTTATAGAAGTTTAAATCTTCAATTCTTCAGAGCATCAATACTTCATAGCTTCAATTCTTCCTTCAACCAAAGATCCCTTAAATGAATGGCAATGTCTCTATTTATAGAGAAACTTCATGGGCTTTAAGTGGGCTTAGGCCCATTTGCCTATTGGGCTTGGACCTATTTGTTTGTTGGGCTTGGGCTTGAGCTTGGACCGATTCGCTTGTTGGGGTTGAGCTTGGGCCCATTTGCTTGATGAGCTCGGACCCCTTGTTTGGCCCGATTTTTCATCATGGGCTTGCACTGGTTGGATATGAGAAAACTTAACTACCAAAAATCCAATCAATATATAATCATCACAATTTTGCTGTGATGACATGGCAGAATTTAATTGGCCAAAATTTCTTGCTCAACGGACACATTCTCAATGTATCTACAATATACAGTGAGTATGTCATACATACATACTATCACTTTATATATATTTTAAATGACCCATATATAATTTAATATATCTGTAAGTTATTAGAGCTTCAATAAACCCTAGAATGTATTACATTCAAAACTACATTTTCGTTTGTTTGCCTATTTAATCTAATATCTAAAATATACCTAATGTTTCATATGTTTTAAATATATACAGTACTAACCTCGAAAATTAGACTCAGGTTCTGTCAGAAAAATTCTGTATTTGTTGGCTGTTGAAAGTCTTTTTATTGACCACCGAAATCTCTCAAATTTCTTACTACAGACCATAACCCATGTTGGTTGCGAGTATAATAGAAGGAGTAGACCGTTGTTTTCGTAGAAGAAAGTATTAAACGTTTTCCATTTCTTTCCAAAAGTGTAACCCATGAAAATTTTCATTTATATATATTTTTTAAGTCATCCACTTCTTTCCAAAACCGTAATCCACAAAATTTTCCGTTTATATTTTTGTTTTAAATCAATTAAATAATAGAAATGAGTATTAAAGTAATTTGGGTCATGTATTAATATATAGACTCGTTTAGTACATATGTGAAAAGGGTCTTTAACTAAGATAACCTAAAATGGTATAGCATATTACAAGTTTAACCCAAAATTTTCAAATTTTTCATAAATGTCCTAAATTGATTAATATTTTACACAAATATAAGGCTCAAATGACCAATTTGTTCATCTTTATTATTAATAATATAATAAAAAATAGAAAAAGAAAAAAGAAAAGTGGATCATGATTAATATTTGCATTTATTAGATATCTTATATAAATATAGTAAGTGATTAATTATATTATGTGGGAATATTATAAAAAAAATTCTCTTAATAATTTTTATTTTGGTGATTTTGTTCAAAAAATCCTTCCCCTCAATCTCTCTCTCACTTCCAATCTCTCTCTCCATCCATTCTTTCTTTCGTTTTGCATTGTTTGTTATATATTTTACCAAATTATAGTATATATTGAATAATACGGTATATATTTTATGAATTAAAAGTTCTTATATCAATTTGTTTATAGAATGTTAGACCAACAATGAGAGAAATCAGGGACTTGGGTTACGGTTTAAAAAATTAAAAAAAAAGGTAAAAGTTTTATTCTTCGAATACGTTGAATATTGATTCCATTTTCTTCACAAAAGACGTCGAATAATAGAAGATTAGGGAAAATATAAGCAGTAAAGAAGAAGAATATCGACGGCCGACTGGTCAGTGATCTTTCAAAAAAAATTGACAAAAATTTAAGGTTAGTAAGAATTTATATTTTGTATTCGAAATACATTAGGGTATATTGAGTATTGAAGATAACATTATTTATGTATTATTGAATATATGAAGTAGTATATAAATGTAAGAATTCAAGAAAAATATTGATCTGATACATAATCTGTGTATACAGTGGTATATAAATGCAGTAAGAAAAAATCACAAAATATAAAAAGAAAATCTTTGTATGTAACAAATCGCAAAACATAAATGAATTATTCAACAGTATATATGTAAGAAATAAAAAAATACTGAGTTGATATATAATTTATGTATATATTGGTATATATACGCAATAAGAAAAAATAAGAAAACATAAAAAAGAATATGTGTGTATTATTGAATATATACAGTAGTATATATGTAACAAATCACAAAACATAAATTTATTATTCAGTGGTATACCATAGTATATACGAATGACGAAACATTTAATAAAAATTCTACGTTGAGTATGACACGGAGATGAACTGAATAATAAAAAATTAAACAAAATAGAATAAACATGAATGGAATATATGCTACGAAACGGAAGAAGAACAAATTTTTTAAGGAAAAAAAATATATGTTATGAAACAGAAGAAAATAGAATATATGAAACAAAAAATGAAAGAAAAAAACTTTTTTAAAATATAAATCGGAGAAGAAAGCTGACATCAGAATTGATGTTCGTGAGAAAAAACTTTCGGTTTGGACATGAAATTGAAAATAATTATTTTTTAGTATAATTAAAAATATTATTACCATATAAGATAATGATTTATACTATATTTAAATTATTGCAAAGCTAATAAATATTTTATTTATTAATACAAACGTATGTATTAATAATTAAGGAAGTTATCATTTACATTAATTGTATAAGATAAATAAGGAAATAATTTGAATTTAATTTAAAAAATTATATATAATTAATAATTATGATAAAATTATAATTGTACTTAGAAAACCTAATTTGTATAATAAATAATTTAGGAAATTTTAGATTTAGGTTTCATGTGAAATTTGGGCGTTTGCCATATTAACATCTTTCAAGCTCTATTTTATTTCTCTTAATATTGGGCTTAACTTTTTCTAAGCCCAAGCCCAATTTGAATATGAAACGAAAATAGCAAAATTTAATTTCCGCAGCCAGGATTTGAATCTGGATTTCAGTAAATTGAAATTGCCGTTGTGCTACTGCGGATCTTTCAAGTGTAAGAAATTTTTGTAAATATTCCTTTTAGATTTAGATTTTTTGTTTATATTCTCTTTATGGTTTAATATTATATATTCACAGTGTTGTTTATCCCAATTTAGTTAAATGTTGTTTTAGAGCAAAGTCAAAATTTAGATCATTTTCTAGTTATTTATAGTTTTTTTTTACTTAGATTTTTTTAAAACTTACTAAAATTAATTAAATCAGAGTGTTCATCTCGAAAATGGGAAGTAAACTTTTCATCTAATCTGATAGAAACTAGGAGAGGAAACTAGATAAAAATACTATAAAATTTGATAAAATCATGTGTTTATTGACACATACATACTGCTTAGAAAAAATTATATAGTAAAAACATGTGAAACCTATACTTTTAACTTTCATATATCAATTTGTATCTAAATTTTTTAAAAATAAAATACTCATTTTCCGTATCTATCACATATTTGGACGTATCAAATCGATATCGAATATACATATGGTACTAGTTCTCTTAAACATTTAACGAAGTTTCATTTACCTTTTTATAAAAAGCATGCATTATCAATTTGTAATCTTTTAAAATATTAACAAAACTATACCAATAGACTAAACTTAGAAGTAAAAAAATAAAATTAAATATTTATTTAAAAAACATTAAACAAATCTTTATATCAAAATGGTGAGCATAACTCAATTAACATAGTATTTTACTCTTACTTGATCTAGTATTTGTACTATCAATTTCGAACTTAGACGTTTCATTCTTCTATTCCAAGTTTAATTACCATTATTATTGCAAAAGAAAATGTACCCACTTATAATGTTAAAACGTTACGATACAATATATTCCAATAAAATGTCCAAATTATTTGTTGAATTACAACTATAACTTTGAGGAAACAAATGGGTTTCTAAAAAATTGTTTATTCTTCCGGAAAACAAATCATAAAAAAACAAAATTCATTATAACTAATTCTTTTATTTTTCTAAAAGTAAATATTTTGTTGGACAATATCCCAAAAAGAAATGTTATTTCAAACACCAAAATTGATAAGAAAAATAAATAAAGTTTTAGAAAAATCCCATATAATTTTAGACATGATTTTTCATTAATGTCCTAAGATTTTATTTATTATCTTAATTAAAATTTTGTGTTTTTAGGATCATTTTAATCTGAATATCAAATATCAAATATAATTAATTTTAAAATTTATTGTAAATTTACTATTAATATAATATTATTTTGAAGTTAATACAGTAATATTATATTTAATAATTTTTACAGATTAACTTTATTTCATTCTCAATTCAATATCAATTTTTCACAAACCTACTTTCAGACGTTGTCCACTGTTACAATTTTCTCCGATCAATTTTTCCGTTGGGTATTCTGATTGTGTTCTTTCCCTTTTCATTTCCTTCAAGTATATTCAGGAAGTTTAAAAAAAAATTTGTTCATTTTTTATACTTCCTATTTATGTAAATTTTGCCATTTATATTTTATGCTTAATTTCTCCCTGAAGTGTTCGTTAGGGGTGTTCACGATTCGATTCGATTCAGTTTCAAGCTGAAATTACACTGAACCGCAAAATTTAAAAAGTTCTCATACGAAATCTAACAGAACCGCAAGTTTGTGTCAAACTGAATCAAAACAAAACTACATATGCGGTTCGGTTGTTTAAATCCCAGAGAATCTCAGGCCACAAAAACACCAAGTTCGATAATATTTCTCTTTCTATTTTAGATCTCGGGTCAACATATTTAACCGAGTTTTATAAACAAAATCTTTATGAACATTTATTTAAATTTATTTAATTTTTTTAAAATGAACAATTCAGTTTGATTTTAGAATCGATTTAAAACATTAAACTGAACCGAACCGCATAAGAAGCGGTTTCAACATAACACAAACCCCATGCAATTGGTTTTAGTTTGGTTTCGATTCGGTTTAGTTCTGATTTCAAATATTTTAAGAACACCCCTAGTGTCTGTAAACTAAAAGTTCAGTGAGTTTAATATCCCGATCATCTTCTTCATTTTTTTTGTTTTTTAAATGTTCTGTCAACAATATATACTATTATATACCACTATACAATCTAATTCTCTTATATGATATATTAGATATATACACCTGCATATTTTTAATAATACATAAGTTGTGATACATACAATTATATTATGATTGTTAGTGCACATTCGTTTCAACTGATTTCTTTTCTTATTTTTGTTTCTTAAATGTGCCGTCAAAGGTTATTATGAGGACTTTTTCAATGATCTTGACAACTACATTAGTAATAATATCTTTGAAATATTAGTAAATGAACATATTGTCTTTTCAATACTTGTACAATAGTCTTCTACCCAAGTTAGGTAGTTATATTTATATGGATAATATTGATATATATTTCTATTCCTTTCAATGCATATTTGTTTCATTGTTATTATATATCACTGGATATTTTAAAAAATTATGTGTTTTGACATATATATACACTTATATATTTAAAATAATATGTAAGCAATAACACGTACATATTTATTATTTCTTGTCAAGTATGGCCAAAATTGCTGAATATTATGATGATCATCTCCTTCAACTAATTGTTTTATGTTATTAATTTTCTTTCTTAAATTATGTAATATAGTATATAATATATAATGAACTTATTTTTTAAGTTTCTGGACTCTGGATCATTTATTCCTTTTTAGGATCAATGGTGCACCCTGCGAACGCACAACATAAAAAATATCAAATAGTTTACAGTATATATCATATATCATTAACCGTTAAGCATCAAGCATCACACATGTAATATATAATAAAGCAACATACACATAATATTTCATATATATTAAATATCATTTAGCATTAAACATTAAATTAAACATCACACACATAATATATCTTTAAGTTGCTAACACATAATATATCATATATTATACAGTAGATATAAAATATCATTAGCAATACCTTTTCCTAATTGTATTCATATAAATTTATACTTTCACATAATGTAAAATCTGTTACAAAATTAAAATACAATGTAAAATATGCACACATACACGGTTATCTAATATTATATTAAATACATAAGGGTATATAATGATCTACTTAAATCGAAAATAGTTTCATTCATGGTAAGATTTTACAAATTAACTTCTATTATATGAAAATCAATGCAAATTTGATGAACTATAATATGTATATACCAGAAATTATTAAATTACGTGGAATATATGAAAAACAATGCAAAACGAAAAAAAGAAAGGACGGAGAGAGAGGTTGGAAAGTGAGAGAAAGATCGGGAGGGAAGAATTTTTAAACAAAACCACCAAAAGAAAAATAATTAAGGAGTAATTTTGATTTTAATATTACCATAATAGAATTAATCACATACCATATTTACATAGGATATCTAATAAATGCAACTCTTAATCATGGTCCACTTTCTTTATTTCATTTTTATATTTTTTTAATATATTATTAATAATAAAGATGGATAAATTTGGTCATTTGGACCCTATATTTGTGTAAAATTTGAAAAGTTTGGATTCATCTTGTAATATGATATACCATTTTAGACCTTAGTAGTTTAAAAAAAACACATTTCTAATGTTGAGCCCACGTTGGCTTTTTCAAAGCCCAACCTTAAATAAATATGAAACGAAAATAACAAAAGTCTTTTCCGCGATCTGGATTTCAATTCATTTGCGTCTTTTGAATGTTAAAAATCTAGAAGCATTGTTAGAGACTTTGAATACTCCAACAAGAGTATAATGTGTTTTTATTGTTTATGAGAAGAATCTGCTGTTTGATTTTTGAATGCTTTGAGGTGATTTTTTATATCTATTTTTGGTTTGAACGCATTGATATGCTCTTTTATATTATCTATATACAAAGATTGATATTTGACATTAGCCTCATGATACACTGAAAATGGAAAAACATGAAAGGTCGAAGGAAACGCTAAGGAAAAAAACAACCTGACAACCTAACCTAACCCAAACAATCCGAAAATTAGGGATGAAATCCGGTTGGGTTGGGAGACATTCTCAACCCAACCCATATTTTGGGTTATTTGGGTTGGCAACCCGAATTTCGTTTCCAACCCGTAAAATATTGGTTGGGTTGGGTTGTATAGATTTTTTTTTTTTCGTTTTTAGTCACATTTAAATTGGATTGTATAGGTTTGTTACATTTAAATTTCAAACATACATAATTCAAAATTTCATACAATAAATT
>JBBPDI010000015.1:2082076-2092257 GCA_037974545.1 Cucumis variabilis | reverse complement strand
CTTTTATCCCTTTGTTTTGCCAATACCAAATTGGGTCCCACAACCCGGTTCTCTGTCCCGAGAATAGTAGATAAATTTTGGTGGTTGTCTCGTTTGTGTACGTGATTTTTTATCAAGGATCTTGGAAGGCTTCAAAGGTAAATTTTCCTAATCCCTAATTGTTTGTTTAGGGTTGCATGCGACTGTTTAGGGTTGCATGTTTTTCGTTTCCAACACATACCTTGAATAATGATCTACAAAAGAGATGAAGTATTCAAAACCTCCTCTAGCTTTAACATTCATTAGGCCACAAAGGTCTAAATGTATAAGTTCTAGGAACTCTTTGGCTTTATAACCTTTTCCAGTAAAATGTCTTTTAGTCATATTTCCTTCAAGACAAGATTCACATGGAGGCAATGAATCATCTTCTAACTTATTTAAAAGTCCATTCTTTACCAATCTTTTGATCCTATCGAGATTAATGTCACCTAATCTTAAATGCCAAAGATAGGTATTGTTATTAGGAGAAATTATTTGTCTTTTAATTTTTAGTATTAGCAGTTTTAAACATCTGATGGTTTAAAACACTATCACTTCATTAAGTTTTAATAAATATAAGTTGCTTTCAAGCTTAGCCAAACAAATATGTACACTATTCTTATAAATGAGTGCTTCGTTTAAAGAAAAAAATAATTGAGTACAATTGTTCAATAAAGCAAAGAAGTATAAATTATGTTCCTCTTAATTTTAGGAACTATGTTCAAGTTTTCTAAAAAACAGGAATCTATTTCAAAATAAACAACTTGGTATCTCCCACTGCATGAGCTAAAATGACGTCTCCCATTCCAACCTTGAGTGTCATCTCACTCTCTTCGAGTTGTTGAAAAGAACTAGTTTTCTGTAAAGAAGAACAAACATGATTAGTCGCTCTTGAATCAATTGTCCAGGCCTTTTTTTTCATTTTACACTAAATAAGTTTCTAACACAAGTTAATCATATTTACCTTCCTTTTTCTTTTCTTTTCTCAACAAGATACTTGGGACAGTTTCTCTTGTCCATCCACACTACAGTGGTAGCACTTCCCCTTGTTAGCTACCTTAGTCTTCCCTTTGCTCTTAGCAGCAACAGCAACATGACTCTTCCCATTCCTTCCTTTCTTCTTCTGAATTTTCTTGGACTCGAGGAATGAAGGTGTAGACTTGGTTCCAGAGGATGAATCCTTCTGAAACCTCCTAGAATAGGCAACATTTGCTCTCCTTCTTTCTGTCTCTTATTTTTCATAAGAGAGTGAAAAGTCTACAACTCATTTAGGAGGGTAGTCATGTTGTACTGTATATTGTTCATTACCACATTCCTACGAAATTGAAGGAAGCTCTTTGAAAGATATTCCAAGATAAAGGACACTTGACTCTGCTCATTAATAATGTGCAAAAATGTCAGTTATTATAGCCCTTTTTATTGGAACAATGAGGTTAAAACGCATAACAAGATGATTAGAATGCGTCACTGATGTTATAAATTTATAAATATTTAGAAATACAGCTTACATAAGTGTTATACCTGTTTTATGCAATTACCATGTCTAAATGCATGATAAGTGGGAAAAAAAGAAAGGAGCAAATCATAAAACATCTCGTGCAGAGGCCACGCGATGGAAACTTTCTTGGCAATTAACAACCCACGTGAGGAAACATGTCATCACGCAAGTAAAGGTCACTAGAAGACAAGGATGGTAGTTTAGGTGATGTGACTTTACAAGACCAGATGTCAACGCTGACACACTCAGAGAAATAGAAGTTTCTCACTATAAAACAGCCTATATAAGCACTTCGTCCTCACAAAAAAGGAGGGCATGAATAGGCTAAGAGAGTCGAATAGATCGAAGAAAGTCTGTCTAGAGAGAGAAATAGAGCTTGAGAAAGCTACCTAGAGAATATACAATCGTGTCAAGAAAAGATCAGTAATTGTGGATTATATAACTTTTAATAGCAATTCACTTTCTCTTCTTCCCACTTTTTTTGTTTTGATTTATAGTGTATACCTCATATTGTACATTTTTTACATGAACTTATACTTACATTCTTTGTTAAGTTTATGTAAACATAGTCGTTCAATCCATTTTCCCTCATCTTCTGCAAGTCAACATGTTATCCATTGTTAGAGTAGGTAATAGTTCACGATAAAAACAGTCGCTTGTAAATCTTAACGTGATAATTGTGCTTTTGTGGATGCTTGGCCAACATAAGTTGCTAACTATCCTAGAGGCAAAAGTAGCTACAACTTGATTAACACACATGAAAAGGAACTTTGTCTCTCCATAAGATAATTCTAACATTTGGATCTCGAAAGGTGGACAAGTGTGGGCAGTGGCTACCGAGAGGTAGCAGTCCTTAATCATGAAATCCTATAAGATGAATAAGTTGTTTCTTCTAAACATAGCTCGCCTAGCCAAACTTGGTCACATAAATATCTAAAAAGCAGTCATGTGTGGCATATATGATTCGAGAGAAGCATGTCTTAATCACAAGTGTATCTTAGTAAGTTATATCATGTCAAGGCTATTCCCTACTTATTCAAATGATATCACGCAGACATTCCTACCCTTTTCCCCTAGTGCAAGTTAGATATGTGTTTTATCTTTTCTTTCACAACGCCATACAGATTTTCGTTATGTAATTATATAATTCTTACATTTGTTATTCTTTAATTCGTCCAACTTGTCTAAAAGAAGAGTGGAACCTAGAACTATTATCTAAAACAATTCTTTGTGTTTGACCCTGGATCACCTAGGTAAACCTACTGTTTCACTTACACTAGGAAGCAGTAGGAAAACTTGTACTAACGAGGACTTAAGAATCACACCATGAAGAGGTACATTGTGAGCTCCTCATATGCTATGATCATACTCTATGACCCATCCCCTCAAATCAAGCACGCTCTACAGAGAGTTATGGTGAGTGCAATACGCACAATGACTTGACTCGGTGATGTGTTGTAATAGCATTAATTACAACAGAAACTCTCAAGTCCTAACACTGAATTGAGTAGACAAGCACTCATCAATGACCGCCCCTTCATTTATGCCACATTGAACTGGACCATCAAGTCGAGAAAATATTCTCTAATAGATTGGTCCTCTTTTTGTAATGCCTCAGGCCCAAGATTCGAATCAGGATTTGGAATTTGGATCTTCGACATTCCCTTGCATCCCATGTGACCTGGCGATATCATCCTTACTTTCCTTAAATGCTTATTAGAGTGAAAGTTATCCCCACAAACCAACACGAGTCCTTTCAACATGCTTTGTCCTCACTCACATGCATCCTAGCAAAATTCCCAGGAGGTCACCTAACATAGAATTACTCCAAGCTAAGCACACTTAACATTGAAGTTTCTATGATCGAGCCACCGAAAAGAAAAGTGTACCTTGTTGGTATAGGTATTAACTTTTAATTCTTTTATGTGTTTCTTAACAGTACTTTCATGTCCTCAGGATCCCTCTCATTCAGATGTGGTGTCGGTTCATTCATGTCTCCCTTTTAATATCGGGCATTACACTTTTATAGTGGTGTTATAAAAATATTTAATGGCCTCGTCTTGGATTTAAATAGATGGTTGCCTAAATATCTCCTAGAGGGAGTCTATAATATAACCTGCAGTGACCATGGACTTATGCTTCTTGCTCAGTACTTCAGACATACTGGCCATGACGTAGACACGGGCCTTGTCATTGGCCTTTACCAACTATCATATGCATCCTTGACAGTCTCATATGGATTTCGAGTAGGGGGGAGGACATTCCTCTATTAAGCGAAGCGTAGATCATTGACTACCTGAATTATATTCAGGTTTGACTTTCACATCGCATAATTATCACCGATCAATTTTTCATTTTTAAGTAGTTGTATGATTGAAGAAGACATGCTGAAACAATCAATTGATCGTACTAGTTATCTTTGTCTTAATCCATTACACAAAATAATACAATCAATTCATAAAAAAGAAGCAATCAAAGAACCCTAATAAAAAAAATCATTTAGTTTTTGCAACGATACTTCAGAAGTTTATAGTAACAACTACTAAAGGGTGATCAGCTACTCCTCTCCTAAATTGAGACAATCTTTGCTATTAACTAATACCAGAATAACTCATATTCCTATAGTCCTTAGCTACCGTTGAAGATTAACCTAAGAAACTCATTCTATTTTTGGTATTTACGTTGTTTTGACTTCCATAATCTGACCCTTCGAAGAGATGGTCGCACTAGGACAACACGCATGTGGATCATAAAAATCTCACGGTGCAACCTAATGGAGATGATCGTAGGATATGCTGACACGCATCCTTCTTCCACTTACTATGAACATTTCCTCTATGCACCTTGTTATTGACTCATACAAATACTTTCTCAAGGGAGGCTGCTTTGTGAGACTCGTTTTTTATTCTAGTATAGGAAGTTAAATTTCGGTTAAAATTACTATAGAAATTGGCCTTTGAATATATGCGCGAAAAGGATTAAGCGATATAAAATCTTTTACTGTTAGAATAAGTTTTACGATTAAGAAATTAATTCGCAAGTTAGTTTTGAGAAAAGAAGGGTTTGCAGTAGAATCTATAAGTATAAATGCTTTCGGAAGAAAGTCCATAAGTTTTAAAACGACTAGGGGTTTGGGTAGTCTTCACGATAAGAATCATAGAGTTTCACGATGAAGAAGTCTGCGAGGAAGCCTTGAAGTTTGAAATCGTGATAAGTGTTCTAAGTGAGTAAAAGTTGGTTAGTTTGCGAGGAAGGTTTCTTGTAAACATATATAACTACACATTAAGGTTATCTGCAAAAATTGTTGTGATGAAAAACCACTTCACCAGAAATTTGTTCCTAGTAATTTCACACGCTCAAAAACAATACATTTGCTTCGATTGTCCTTTTTTTTCTTTTAAATCAAACGCAGCTGCAATTCTGTATAGATTGAATCTACACAGAACTGGAAAAATCCTTCGAAAATTGTCATCTTCAAAGCAACTCTTGCCATCAAACGACACAGACTTACAAACCTAATTACAGAATTAAAATTTCAAAAAAAACAAGCCCTTACATCAATCAAGTTAATGAAAAAGTATAATCTAACGTGTCAAATTCGAAAACATCTATTTTGCAAACCCCATTCATAATGCAAAAATCCCAACTAACCAATAGAAAGTTTAAAATTCCCAATTAAAATTTGAGAGGACTCTGATACTAATTGAAGAGATAAAGCCCTTGGTAGCGGAAGATTTTACAAAACCATTTCTCAATTTAATTTGAAAATTCCAAAAATACCAATACATTGGTAAAATAATGCATAAACTAATTTTTTTATTATAACTGTAAGACTAAGCATGATTTTAAATTAAAAGATACAGAAAATGTAAAACTTACGTAGTTTGATGTCTACGAATCTACTAAATCTCTAAATTTGGACACACCACCTGTTAGAAACCTTCCCATCTTCTAGGATGAGATTGTTTTGTAGGAACCAATTTGGATGGAAAAATTTTTAGAGAGAAAATTATTTTTGTAGTTATTCGTCTTTCTAGAAGGAATGCTTCTACGCCCTTTTTTTCAAATCATTTTGTTTCTCCTTTGTCTATCTTGGTAAGGGGTGTGGTGAAGTTTTCCTTTAATATTTCGATGCTTCCAATCGTTAAGTTTTTTGAATATTTTATGAATAGTGATTCTCCCTTATTACTTTGAGATGAAGGAACATAGCGTAAAACAGGAGATTTTGTGGCTTTTTCTTGTAGGATTGCCATCTTTTCACTCTCTAGTACCTCATACTTAGCCTAGATCGTTGACTCATCATTCTTTTGACCATTGAGTGCATCCCCTTCATTTGACTTCTTTGTTGTGATCTTTGTTGTGATCTTTATTTGCTCGAGCTTATAAGTGCCTCTGGCTATAAAAACTTCGGATGATATGACTTCACTTACATCATCATCTTTTGTGTAAAATTTAACATCAACAAAGTGCGACTCAGCCTTTGAGAATGGCTTAGTGTCAGCATCAACCTTCCTAATTCTATGTTTGTAAAATTTAAAACATTGATGGAGCATAGAGGTTACGACTCCATTTTCATGTATCTATGGACGTCCTAACAACATCTTATAATTAGTGGTCCTTGAATCGATCACATGAAATATTGTGCTTGCCTACAAATCCCCTATGACAATTTCCAAACGAGCAGTGCCTATCGCCCATTGTGCTCCTTGATTAAAGTCATGAATCACCAATTTACTGCTTGATAACTCCTCAATTGAGATACCCAATTGATTCATGGTTGGTTTTGACAGAATGTTGATGGCAGAACCATTATCGATGAGAATTCAATTGAGCATATCCAGATACGAATAAGGGTCGGTTATAAAGCTTTAACCGAAGTAACAAGTTTTCATCACTGAATGCAATCGACGTACAACAGGAATCACACGCCTTCATTTGTGATGCAGAAATACTCGAGACATCATAATTTTTTAACATCTCGATAATTGTATCCTTGATTTCTTGCAGGAGTGACAAAAGATCATTTACGTCAAAAGAAGGCAATTCCTCTGGCTTGGTGGCTGCTCACATGGGATATGAGGGAGAAGCATCATCCTTAGTCGTATTGACTACATAACATGAAGTTATTTCAATTGGAGAGTTTTCAGGGAAGAAGTCCTTTAGAATTATTAGTTGTCATCGTCGTCCTCACTTTCTTCATTGATTGGTTGAAACTTTCTCACATTCTTTCTTGTTTTTCTTCTTTAAGATTTATTCTTTCTTCTGTACTTTATGTATGAGTGAGAATCTTTTTTAGCAAAATTTTGTTTGCTCTTCTTTCGACGCGTCACTAGCGTCCATCCCTCATCAGCATCCTTTACCTGCTTCTCTTCTTCTTTGGAGCCAACAGTTTCGAGATCATCATTTTGTAAGGCCTTTGGTGAAGAATATACAAAGATAGGCTCTAAAGATCCAAATTGGATCAGATACCTTGTAACAGGTAACCGACCATCCACATGAATTTTTACTGCGGCATGATTTGTTTGTGTCACATCATCGAGATCTAGTTCAATCTTTTTGTCTAGAGCTAGTTTCAGAATTAACTCCTTCAACACAAAATATTTCTCCACAGGATGGCTGATGACTCGATGATATTTGTAGTAATTAGGATCTTTTACCCTTCCCATTTCCGCAGGTCATTTACATTCAAGAAGTTGAATGAGTTTCTTTTTCAGTAGTTGCTCCAACATATCAGGTAAGTCAGAGTCAAGAAAAGGATAAACTTTTTCTTGTCTTTCTTTCAACGTTGGACGTCTTTTTTTGTCTTCCTCTTGGCGTTTTTCAAATTTCTTTCTTTGGAGATAAACTTCAAAGGGGTCGTGCTGACGACCATAACCTCCTTGGTAGCACCTTTCGATACCTTCTGGGTGCTCTTCACTTCTTTCTTCTCTTTTCTAACTCTAAAACCAGTAAATCATTGTTCCCTCTATTAGCAATACTTAGCTCCATATCATGAGCTCTAGTTGCTAACTCTTCAAAGCTGCGGGATTTTATTTCCTGCAAGATGTACAGGAGTCCCCAATGCATTCCTTGAGTACACATCTCTATGTCGACAGTTCAGCTAATCTATCTTTGCAGTCAAGGCTTAATACTCTCCAATAATTAATATAATCAACGACTGGTTCACACTTTCGCTGCTTGGTGGCAGTTAGCTCTATCATGCTGACAATACGACGAGTGCTGTAGAAATGGTTGAGAAAGTCCCTCTCAAGCTGCTCTCAACTATCGATGGATTTAGGCTCTAGGTCAGTGTACCAATCAAAGGCATTTCCTTTGAGAGTTCGGACGAACTGTTTGACCAACAAATCTCCCCACGTACCAGCAGATTCACATGTTTCAATGAAATAAGCAACATGTTGCTTTGGGTTGCCCTTTCCATCAAACTGTTGGAACTTGGGTGGCTGATACTCATTCAGCCTTTTTAGATTATCGATCCTCTTCGTATACGGCTTGAAATACAAAGAGAAAGTTTGAGCAGGTCCACCATATTGAGTTTTGATGGAGTTTGCAATCATTTTCTACAACTGCTGAACAAACAGCGATGCGATTGATGTCAAATTTTGTGGATAACTTTCTTGCATAATTGCCTTCCCTTTGTCAGTATTCTTACCGGTATGTGTGACTTGATTTAGCAGCATCACAACTCTCGATGTGATTCTTTAGAGATTCAATCTCGTATTTTTTTCTTCAAGCGCCTTAATGAGCATGTTGACCTTCTTTTCAAGCTCTGTCATCCTATTTTCGCTTGTATCCACGCCAGTCACCATAACTGACATTATATTTGGATAAAGTACCTCCTCATTTGGGCGTTCAGAAGATGAGTTGTGTTCCTCAATCACATGATTTTTTTTAATTACAATTCCACCTTTTGGTGGACTAGAGATTTGTTCCCAAATATTGTTTGCGATCTCAAAATGTGGCATATCCTCAGATGAATGAAATTCCCTTGAGCGACTGCGACTGCAAGTATTTGGTCGCTTGCTAATGTCGCCTAGAGATTTGGAAGTGTTTCCTTGAGATGTCATGTTCTCTTTAGAGATGCTCTTCAATAGAGAAAGAGATAAAAGGTAGTGATTGGCCCACCGGGTATGCTAAACTGTTCAAAGGAGATTTCAAAGAAATATATTTCGTGGAATTAAACTTTGTATATTTATGAATATTGTGAATACAATCTCTAGTATTTACTCCTTTGATGCTTTCTCTCGAATACATATTAAAAACTTAGGGTTTCTTGATTTTCAGTCTTCAGGATGTTGTAGTTGCAAGTCAATCTGAACTTCGATCTTCTGGAATCCAAAGAAAGTTTAATCTTTTATGTCTTCAGTCTTTTAGAAGATGTTGATCTCGAGGTTGATATGGACTTGCACGTCTTGAGAGCTTGTAGAAGTTTGAATCTTCAATTCTTCAAAGCTTCGGTAGTTTAGAGTTTCAATTCTTCCTTCAATCCTAGATCCCTTTAAAATGAATGACAAAGGCCTCTATTTATCGAGAAATTTCATGGGCTGGTGGGCTTGGGCCCATTTTCTTGTTGGGCTTGGGCTTGGGTCCATTTGCTTCTTGGATTTGGGCTTGAACGCATTTGTTTGTTGGGATTGGACTTGAACCCATTTGCTTCTTGGACTTGGGCTTGAGCCTATTTTCTTATTGAACTTGGGCTTGAGACCATTTGTTTATTGGACCTGAATTGGGTTGGGTTGAGTAACTTAATTATCGAAATCCAATAAAAATATAACTAGCACGATATTTGTTGTGATGATGTGACAAAATTTAATTGGCCAAAATTTCATATTCAACAACGTTTCTAATGTTTTAAATCACCCAAATCGAAGTTGAAACGAAAATGATATAATCGAAATAAGCTTTTATTACTTTTTCACTTTTAACCTCTATCCTTCATATTTTTACTTTTAACTTCCACCCTTCATTTAATCGCTCAAATTAAAAATTCATTTTTTACTTCACTTTCCTCTTTTTGTACTTCATCTTCTCCAAAATTGTTTCAAATTTTACAACTTTGCCATACTAAACAATTACAGGCCACCATTGTTACTCTCTACAAGCTTTCAGTTTTCAATTCTTTTCATCTTGTTGTTCTTGAGAGAATTTTTTATTATTTTGTGAGGATCAAATACTGTGAACACAAACGTGTATTGTTTAAACCTTCAAAAATGTTGTAACGGTTAGATCTTAACCTGTAAAAAGGATCAACTTTGCTCTTAAACTCGAAGGAGCAAAGTAGTGGTTCGACTCTAATCCGTAAAAATTTCAAAACAATGCTTGAAAAGTGAATGTAAGTTAAACTTGATATCTTCTTCTCTAACAATCTCGTGATTACTTTTGCATTTAATTTTATTTAATATTTTTGTTGAAGATTGATTTAATATTTTATTATATACTTTTAATAAATATTGTTATTTAGCATCAATTAGGATGTTTTTTAATTTAATTTCAAATTGCCCCATTATGTTAGATTGAGCGCATTTGTTAAAAATATTAATTGGATCCTATTGACCCCACTAGGGTAGTATACCGATCCAACATTTACATTAAGCAGCAATAGATGGCCAGAGAAGCTAGGGAATTAGTGGGTATGTCGGAATTTAGATATAGTTTTCCTTGTATATCA
>JBBPDI010000015.1:2063412-2081976 GCA_037974545.1 Cucumis variabilis | reverse complement strand
AGAAAAAAGATTTTTTTCCCTCTTAACTATTTGAAAGAATATATATATATATATATATATATATATATATATATATATATAAAGGTAGAAATTTTGTAGACATCTATTGGGTGATAGAAGGTAGAAATTGTCTATGGAATATATACATAAAAATGGTTTTGTAGTGATACAGGAATTCTCAAGTTAGATATACCAAAACATTAAGACTATTTAGGAGCCCTTAGTGTACGATTATTCTTTATATTTGTATGGTATTGTCAACTTTTAGGTACAAATGTTCAAGGTTTTGCCTTTGATTTTACCAGAAATACCTCATTGCAGTCCTCCCTCATTTATATAGAGGCAATCATTTGTCTCTTGTTTATCCATTGTTTATCCAATGTAAGATTTTGATCGTATTTTCAATAATTTTTCTATATAAAAAAAAATCTATTGAGCGTCCTTCAAAAAATCATCTCTAAGAATTACTATTGAGCACATTGTGAGGCCCTGATCCCAAAAGGGAGTTCTATTAAAGAAGATCTCCATTAGGAAAGATAAGTTTGGCTAAGTATGAAAGAAAGGTGTTCTGTAAGGAGGAATGCGAGAAGAAGCGTGTAAGCCCAAGTGCTATCACGCTAAAGAAAGCGACGCGATGAGACTTAAAGGCAAGAAAGAAACACGCGACAAAAGTTGAAGGATTAGGCGAGAGGTGTAGTGCTGCAAGGAGAAATGGTTGCACCTAAGTGCGGTCGCGATAAGGTAGATATATTGTTGACAAGATGGATGCCGAATAGGTGATTGGACAACTCACTGAGGTGAAGTTAATCTTCTGTGATTTTTTGAGAAGGAGGTCAGGCGATGAGACGTCTGGCTTCCCAAAGTAGATAAGGCTGGAGTCTCAAAGAGAGTGTATATTCGTAGCTAACACTAGACTTACGTGTCAAGTTTAGGTTGGTTGCAGAATGTAGTGAAATGAGAAAGTGACACATGTAAAGCATAGAAATGACCAATGAATGTGAAAAGTTTCTATAAATAAGACCAAAGATCGAAAGAAAATGGGCATAAGGTGCTGCCTTTTTAATAATCCGTCAAGAGGAGAGTTCCAATGGTCGAATGACAAAAAGGGGAACTGAAAACAAAAATGAAAGATTGAAGCCACAAGTTTTCACTACAAAAATTCGGAGTTCTGTCGACGCAACGGTGCGTCGCCAAAAAGCCATAGTGCGTCGACAAAGGCTACAACGACGCAAAAGGGCATGTCAACAAGAGCATCATAAATAACGCATCATGAGAGGTAATGTCGGCGTAAGAACGCGAAGACGTCGGCGTAGACTTTTGGCCAATGCATGTTTTGCCTGTCGTCACGTGCTCGAGACGACGCGGAGCGACCGACGTCCTCAAAAGGAGTTAGTTTTAAAAGAAAATAGGAGTCGCCACCAATCTTTTTTTATGGTGTGATTGGACACCAAAATAAAGTAAACAATTTTTAAAAAAGTGGTCTGCGAAAAATAGAGTTGAGTTCGGGAGTCATTTGTGTGTGGGGAAGATATTAGCACCCCACAACACCCATTTAGAAAAACGGTGGCTAAATTTCAAATCTTGAATTGAAAATATTTTTTAATTTATTTTAAAACTAATGTCTTATTTTACCCTTCATTACTCCAATGTTTGAAGCAATGATCTCATAAAATAAGTGAAATAATATTCCATTAATTAGACTATATATTGAAGGAAACTTCTCACCTTAAGAAAATGAGAAATTATTACAATTTTTCAAAATCTATCATAGGCTAGTCTTCGAATAAAGATTTTTTTTAAAAAAACATTGATTAAATCAATTTTTTCTTAGGACCATATCTTGGACTTTCAAAGATGTGATTCCTCACCTCAAAAATTTTAGGAAATCGGACCCCCAAATTTTCTAGATTTCGTCGTAAGATTTTGTTTAAGAAAAACAGTATAAGTTTTTTACAAAAGACTAATTTAGAAAACCTTATGAAATCATAGGTTAATTTTGAAGATTTTAAAAAAACATACAACATTTATAACATTAGAGACAAATTTGCTAAATGATTAAAAAAAGTTTTTGTTTTAAAACATAAAGAATTTCAAATTTAAAAGGATTATAAAACATTAAAAATTTTAAATACAAAATGTTACATTGAAGTGCATCTAACAATAACTATTATGATAGCAATATAAATAAGTAAAAGAAAGAAAACATAACAACAATAAATATAATAAGGAAAGAAACAAAAAAAAAAGAATGAATCAAGAAAGAAAGAAAAATGGTAGATGATAATAATAACAACAACAAGTAAAAAAGAAAAAAGAACCATAATAGTAATAAAATAGATATAATAATAATAAGAAAATAATAATAATAATAATAATAATAATAATGGTAATAACGATAACAATGATAAAAAATTTTCTATCCTCATTCTTTCTCTCTATATTTTAGAGAAAAGAAAATAAAGGTTAAGAGTTGAGATTTAAGAAAAAGGTAATGAAATATGGATAAATAAAAAAAACGAACATTTTTCTTATGTTGTTTTCTTTCTCCCTATCTTTTTAGAGAGAAGTAAAAAACTAAAAAAAAAAATTTTAAATGATGATAAAAGAAAGAAAAAAAGTACTAAAATTTTCCTACATTTTCTTTTCTTTCTCTTTCTCTTTTAAAAAGAGAAGAAAAGAAAAATAAGGATTCGAATCCAAAGAAATTACTTGTTGTATGAGGTGCGGATCCTTGGGATTAAATCCCTACCAAATGCAACCTCCAACTAAGTTTATTTCAACATGGAATTTGATTTGATTAAGATAAAAAAAAAAAGTAGAGACAATAAGGTTGTGTGTGTGTGTTGTTTTCCCAAAAGATGTTCCTTAGCTCATCATTCACTTTGAAGCCAAATAAAGGATAAGAGTTAAGTGTGAAAACCAAGTAAATGTGAGGATACAGATTGGTCGTGTAGACTTTTGTGGTGTGTAAGTCATGTCATCCTATCTCGCATCTAAAAAGTTTGTTGGTCAGTTCACCGCTCCTTAACGCCTAAAGCTCAATTCAGAAGGAAGGCGAGTGCTACACCTAGGATGGTGAGGCCAGGTCAGAGAGCAAAAGAGTCGAAGGGACTAAGCCAGCGAAAGGAAGTTTTGAAGCTTGTCCTTGGGTTGGATTGGCTGGACGATCAAGGAGAAGGATGAAAGGAAGGCTTTACACCACTAAGTACCCCGTCTCAATAATCAGCATTAGGCGTTAGATGAGGAAAGGTGGATCAGAAGTCAGCTTTAGTTTATATTCCGCGAGAAAAAGGAATGTCATTCGTAATGAAAGAACCTTATAAAGGTGTAAAGTTAATAAAGAAAAAGTAGTTTTGTATTCCATTGTTTTGTGGTTATTTCTTATGGCTGTCGCCTAGAAGTTAAAGTTGAGTTGTTATGTACTTGTACTAAGCGACAAAGTAAGTATCAAAAGTTGTAAAATTTTCACTAAACTAAGAAAGTCTAAATTTGAGGGAAAGGTTTCATGAAAGGACAAGTTAAGTAAGATGCTCTGCTTACAAGACGCTCAAGGAAGGGATAAGAGCCCATGATAGTGAAAGACTTTACATAATCATTCCTCAATTTAATTTAGGAATCCCAAAATACCAATACATTGGCTAAAAATAATTAAGAAACTAATTTTCTTATTAAGCATGCTTTAAAGTATAGATTAGAGAGAGAAAAACTTATATGGTTTAACGTCTCTAAATCTATTAAATCTCCAAAATTGGAGAAACCACCCGTCAAAGACATTCCAATCCTCTGGGATGAGATTGATTTGTGGTAACCAATTGAGACGAGAAAAGTTTTAGAGAAACTATTTTACAGAAAAGTAAAATCATTAGTTGAAGAAAAAACTTTTTATTTCTTCGTATTTATAACTCTCTTTCCTTCATGGAGTAGGAAAGATGATAGAAAATAGACATGCATGAAGTTAACATAATCGAAATTCTACCTTAATTGCATTTAATTAAAAAGAAAACCTTAAACAAAAAATAAATAGAACATAGGGTTTAGAGAATACTTACATTCGAAACTCCATTTTTTTCAAACAACCACTATAGTTGACCTACTATCCCCCAGACTCAGAACTGGGTTATGGGACCCGTTGGATGAAGGAAAAGCGAGAGAGAAAGAGATGGAAAAATTAGACTTGGTATAATTCTTTTTTTTTAAATAAAGAAGAAAAAGAAATTTAATTTCTTGTGAGAGCCCAAAATAAAAATCCAACCCGAGTTTAAAGCCCTATTTATAAGGAATTCCCCTACAAAATTGCATGTCCACTCATCATTAAAACCCAACAACTTAAAGTCCACTTTTTCTAGTGGAATTTTTGTCTTCATCAAAAGACAACACCTAGTCCACTAGAGTTAGTTTATCTAAAAAAATGTTAGATTTTTCCACTAACTTTAGCCAAAGGGTAAAATGGTCAAAAGTCAAAATTTAACTTTTTCAAAACTAAAGTCAACATTTTGACTTTTTACCATTTTTTCTGTATAGACTAATTTTGACATTTCGAGTATGAATCTGCATTCACTTTTTCCAAACTCAAATCATATATGAATATATTATTGGTCAAAATTTGAGTTTTCAAAGTAAAAAGTCAACATTTTGACTTTTTACGACTTTGACTATTTCCATTATTTTTTAGCTTTCCGGTATGAATCAATGTTCATATCTTTAATATGTAAATTTCATTTAAACATAAAGCTCTATCTTTAATCTGATAACCGACGGCTACATCACATATACTTATCGGTTTCTCTCTCTTCACCTAAATCGAACAATTCGACTCATTCCATCATATTGTTATAAGATTATTCCATATGAGCTAGCAGGAGAATCTAATCGATCGATAGGTCATGGGTTCTAACAATCTGAGATTAACTGGCTAAACTCTTTTAGACTGAGCTAAACAACATTCATTAACTAACGAGTCATTTCACTAAAGACCCGTAATTCACTCGCCTCACTATAGATATATTTGTGTCCATTTGATATAACCATTATCAGTAAGTTAATCCTTCACAGGTTGATCATAACCTTGGCTTGGTCAAAATACCGTTTTACCTCCGAGACTTCATTTTCCTCCTTAAGTTCCACCAATAATCCACTATTGGACAATTAGTTTAAGGTCCAACCTACAAACCAAATCCCTTTTGGGCTAATGAAAGGGCGAGACCCCTTGTTCAAGACTTGGATTTAGTCCTTAAGAGAATAACCTATCTACTAACCCTATAGGAGTGAATTCCGCCTTGCACACTATGTTCCCAGCTATCCACTCGATTTTATCCTTGAAATGGGAGGCTTATTGGGCCAACGTTGATGAATTTCCCTCACCTATGTAGATCTAAGGATAATCTCATGTGCATAGGAGTTCATAGTTGGCTCAGGATTAAGATTAAGTTACCTAGATCATCAATAATTAAGATTGTCAGTTTTAAACAATAAAAGGTGTTGTAACGCAAAAGTGGCTATTTCATGATTCAGTCTTATGTAAACACTATACATAGGATGCCTCCACTTTCATGTCTCTACATGAATGATTCAAGATCACATCATTTGTACCAACTACAAAGTGGGTCACATCCATAGTTTCTTCATTCATATAGGCTATATCAAAGTGGGTCACATCAATTGTGTTTGAATAAGGCACCTAACTTTTATTCATATACTCCAGACTATTTAGGCTATATGCTCGAACTTGATCCACGTTTATGTCTCTACGTAAAGTTCAAGTTTACTAAAAAAATAGCATCGGGAATTAGTTTATTGGATTTAATATTATAGTACTCAATTTCTAAATAATGACTTTTATAGAATATGATAACAAACTACGAACTTTAGGACATAAATTCCAGCAAAAGGGAGGAGAGAATCATGGATTCTATTAATTTAAAAAATATTAAATTAATAAAAATTTCAAATCAATTAATTAATTAACACTTAATCAATTAATTAATAATTAATTAAATTATATTTAATTAATATTTCATTTAAATGTTATTTAATGAATATCTCTCACTTATCTCATAGTTTTAAATTAATTTAATTAAATCAAATAAAACTAAACTATTAAATAATTCTCTAATTAATTAATAGCTAAATTAAATATCTTATATTTAAATTAAATTAAATTTGAATCATATTCAAATATAAATTTCTCTCATAACCAATAATTTTAATATGAATCTAATTCATATTCAATTAATATTTGAACTCATTCAAATATTTTATCTCTCATATAAACTTAATATCCTTGCCATCAACAGTTATAGTAACACATTTTTCCCTACACCTCTTATACCGTATTTTTACTAACATGTGCTTGATACTAAAGTGTTACCTTTAGCAACATTTTATTCATTGCTAAATGTGAGGCCCAGATCCAAGAAAAGGAGCCTTGTTAAAGAAGAGCTTGATAAAAGGGTTATTATTGCTAAGTATGAGGTGTTTTGGAGAAGGTTTTGTTTTAAGGAATAACGAATGAAATTGCATTAAGTATTGTGGCAGTAAAGTAAGCATTCTATTGTAAGAGAAGTCAGGCGTTTGGTTGGAGTGACGCGAAGTAAAGCAAGGAAAAAGGAGTAGGAATTTGTAGTCTGTCGCGAGAAGAGGAAGGCGAAGAAAAGTTTAGTTTCTCAAGAAGATAAGGTTTGTATCTCAATGGAACGTCTAATCTTGATTTGACAACTGGCTACGTGTTGAGCTTAGATTGGTTGCATGGCTCGACAAACGGTAAGAGAACACATGTAAAGTTATAAGTATGAACTGGCAGAAAAAGAAAGTTTTGATGGTGATTAACCGAACTGAAGGACTAGTATAAATAGGATCTCAAGGATTAAAGGAAGTGTAGTTATTTGGAGAAGTTGCCAAGGAAGTGCTAAGAGTTAAGTTGTTGTTGAAGAAGCTAGACGAGAAGAGGAAGTGAGCTAGGTGCCTGGAAAGAAGAGAGTGTGTATGTATGTATGTATGTATGTATGTATGTATGTATGTATGTATATGTATGTATGTATATATATATATGTATGTCTATACTATAAGCAAAAGAAGTATTTTGTGAATAATTTTCTTGAAGAAATGTGTTTGAAAGTATTATCTTTCTAGGCCTATGGTTATGCATAACACATCATGTAAATCTACCAATGTATTGTTGTATTATTGATATTGTTTTTTGAAAAGAGAAAACGATTTATTTCTATGTGATGAATTGTGATGTTTGTCTGCGAGTAAACCATTAACCTTATTCCAATCAAGTGAGCATCTGTTATGTGGTGTGCACATAATGTGTAAAGGCGTGATATGGACGACCTGTACAATAAGAAAAAGAATTAGCAAAATTCTCAAATGTCATGGATGGAGTGAACATGACAGTAGTCTAAACATAGGATGCTGGCAATAGTGAATTCCAATAATCTTGGCTAGGGAACGATTCACTTTTTTGGTGAAAAGGAATAATAAGCTAATGTGTGATTTATGTGATTTTTGAAATGAGGCGTTGTGAGTCCATGTTTATGAAATAAAAATGAATTTATGTGGTTGTATTGTATTCTCCTAAAAGGTTTTCTAAAAGTTTCAGTCACTAAGTATTTGACTTATGTGTTAAGTTTTTCCTTCCCCAGGTGTTCATGCGTTGAGGCCAAGTACATATGGGTAAAAGATGAGTTGCTACGCGTGAAAGTTGAGTAAGCTGTGTTATTTTATATTGTATTTCCTTGTAATAAGAGAGTAATTATACTCTTAAACATCTTGAACGTGGAGGGCAGAATCTCAGTTTGTGAAATATAGGCTAGATGTTCAAGTCTAAGATTTACCTTTGTACTAAGGAAGGAAAATGTAATTGTAAAGCATTGATCCAACTAATAAAAGATGTTGTTTTTATGTAGTTTCATTGCATTATATTGCGCTTATCAATTTAAAGAGTTTAATTTGAGCTAAGTATTAAAGGCTAGATGAGAAAGCTAAGTTTCAGAGAGTCAAGTTGAATGCTTAAGTTATTTTCTGCAGCATTGTGTTGAGAAAGTCTCTTGAGTTCTAGGATTGGCATTGAGACTGGTTAAGATCGTTGTTCGACTTACTAGGCATTTAGCGTTTATCATGCGATGTGATATACATTAAGTGTCTAGGTGGCATGCCTCTATCTGGTCGTATAGAGTGACATTTGGAGTAGGACGTGACACTAATAACAATATACCGACATCATAAACTTGTCTTTGAAAGATAAGTTTTAGCAACATGTAAATTGTTGCTAAATTTGTGGCTAAGTGTTGGATCCTAGTATTGCACATAAATATTTTCTAACATAAAGTAAGCATCGATAAAGATTATATTTGTGTTACTATAAATTTTAAAATAGTTTTTTAAAACTTCGGTTTACTGGCGTTATAAAGAATGTTGCTAAAATATATTTTATTTAGCAACATTTTTTATTGGTTAAACAAATAATGCCTAATTTAATATCTAAACCTGTTATAAACTTTACATTGTAATAATCTAACCTGCTAATTTGATAATAATTGGTTAAAAAAACGTTGCGAAAAATATTTTATTGGTTGAAAGAATAATGGCTAATTGTAATACGTAAATCTACTAATTTTCTTTATCAAAAGGTTATGGTTGAAGGTCGCAATTGGGTGACGTATTGTTTAACGCGTTACTATAAATTAATTTTTATTGACAAAAATACAATGTGACACTAAAGATTTGTCAATAAACATACATTTTCTTGCAGTGGGATATGAATACAGGATACAAATACGATTGGATATGACAATCATATATATATATATACATGAGGAGAAAGTTTTTGTTTCCAATTTTGTCTTTCTTCTTAATCATTTACTAATTTTCTACTTTGGTTTTATTGTAATATGTTTTTTTATTTATTTTTAATTTAAAATTAATTATTAATAAATACTTGGGGTATTAATAATTTTAACTTTTACTCTCCAATTAATTATGTTATTAAAATTTCTCTAAACCCATTTACATCCCTCTATCTTCCATTTATTCACATTCCCTTATCTTATATTAACTATTTTGTATCTCTTTCAACCTTTCAAACTGAAGTAATCATGCGGATGATAGAACAGTCAACCAAACGCAATGATGTGCAGTTCAAGGCAACATTGAGATATCTTCACGCGGTGGTCTACAACATCATCCCAGTTCCTAAAGTTTCTCAAGAGGTGGCAACGTTCTTAACGTGAAACGACACTGCGATACATGACGAAGCAGAATCCTCTCAACCGCCGCCTCAATAGTAAACTTGGTTGGTGTATTTTGGGCCTTACTTTTTGAAATGTTTAATTCTTGCCTTATGTAATTTGTATTTCTTTGTATTTATGTTCTTCCTAATGAAAAGTACAACTTTTGATTTAATTTTTGTGTATTTAATCTTTCTTGTTGCAAGCTTGGATAATCACTTTTTAGTATTCTAATTTTTCTTTGTGATTCAATAACACTTCAATGAAATAAACTATGCGAAATATGGTTTCATTTGTTATTTAGGCATTTAACTTGTTAAGGAACCTTAGTTAGAAAAGATCTCTAGAGTTTAGTAGGCGAGCAATATTTACCTCAAACTTCTTTTGGACAATTTTTCTATGAAGAATCTTATCATTCACTTTTAACAATGAGGACATTGTTAACCTCTAAATTTGGGAGTGTGCGAGGTCTGAGTTAAAGCTTTCGAAATTTTTTGGAAATTCTCTTAATGCAATAAAAAAAAGGTATTTTAAGAAAAGTTGAAACAAAGCCAAAAAGTGCGAAAATTTTAAATTTTTTGTATTATGTTTTAATAAGAACTCCTATGTTTCCTCCTCTAGCAAAAATAAGAAGCAAAGCTTAAAAAGTAAAAATTTGGAGAGTTGAGTAATAAGAGGTGATAAGAGTTACAGTTGAGGAGAGAAACGGACTCGTAGAGTACCTATGATTTTCCACTCAACGCCAAACCTAATGTAAATATAATAAAAACTATTCTTTCGACAAATAAAAGGATTCGATTTTTTAAAAAAAATTTAGCAATTTATGAAGTTGAAAATAAGATTTACTATGGGGAATCAAACAAAGGTATTTTGAGTATTAAGCTTGCCGCACGCTGAACTTAGAAATATTTTTGTAGCAAGGGCAAGAAGTATGCGATGAGAGTAAAGCTTGAATAACGAATAAAACTTGCTTGATTTTTTAGAAGTGTTGAAATGAAAAAGGGGAAGGTGAGTCTTTAAGGAGGAATTATGCTTGAGGACAAGCATAATATGGGGCAATGCTTAAGGACAAGCATTATTATAAATTAGAGGGTGTGATAGCGTGTATAAATATCCGTTATTATAGCTCCTTGTATTAGAATAATGAGGGTAAATGCACATAATGATGATCAGAACACGTAACTTGCGTTGTAAACGCATAACTACTTGGAAATATACTTTACATAAGTATTATGTCTATTTTACTCGTTTTTAATATCTAAACGCAGGATAATGAAGAATCAAATAAACTAGTGAACCACATAACATATCTCGCGAAAGGACTACAACCAGAAACTTATTTAGCGATTAACATCTCCAGACGAGGAACAAAGTTATCAGGCACAGAAGGGCCACCAGAAGACAAGAGCAGTAGTTGGAGATGATGTGATGTGCGATAGACACTTTTTGGGCGGACGATGCTGACAAAGTCAGAAGATAGAAGTTTCCCTCCAAAATGTTGCCAATATAAAGTCATCTTCATCAACCTAAAGAAGGAGACCTAAATGGGCCAAAGACATTGAAATAAGCGCAAGAGGCTAGAGAGAGAAGCGACAAGTAATAGTCTTTCTATCGTCTGTAAATGTTTTCTTCTTCTTCTTTGATCAGTTGTAAAAGCGAAAGCTTAACCGTTGAGCGGGGAAGAATCCATAATTAAATTTCCCCTAACTTGTAATACTCTTTCACTCTCTTCTCTCCCCATTTTTTCCACTTCTTTTTAGTATAAGTTGTTCATATTGTACAATGATCTAAGACCTATATTCTTTACATATATTACGTGTTTATACCTTGTAAATCCATCATTTCTTTATTTTTCATTTGTCAAAGTATTATTAGTAGTTTAAGTCAATGTTAGTTTTTGGTAAGAAGTACAACTTACAATCCTTATCACATTAGTTGAGCTACATTCATCTCTTAGCCAGTGTCAATCGCCAACTACTCGAGAGGGCAAGTAGCAAAGATAAGGCTAATGCGCGCAAGGAGGAGTTTGGTAACAAACTCTACCTTAGCGAGATAACTTCCAACATTTTTATCTCGAAAGATGAATAAGTGTGGACATTAGGCACCGAGAGGTTGCTGTTCTTAATCGCAAAGTTCTATAAGTGTTATAAGTGAATACTCCTACATCTATCTCGCCTAATCAGACTTAGTCATGTAGATCCCTAAAGGAGACTATGTGTGTCGCTCAATGACTCTGAGAGGAGCACGCCTAACCCCTTGGCTGACTAAGCAAGTTAAATCGTATCAAGCTCTCACATTGCTTAATCTTATAATGGCGCATAGACCTTCCTTCCACCTTTCTTGCATACAAGTTAGTTCGAATAATTCCATTTCGCATCCATTTACTCCCCTTTACACATTCTCTAGGTGTACATAAGTAATTGTAGTTAGTGTTACATTCTTTCAACTTAATTGCCATAAAGCCTAAACGATAAGTGAAATCTAGAATTAATATCTATAACAATTCCCTGTGTTCGACCCTAAATCACCCAGGTAAACCTACTGTTTGCTTGCACTTAGGCGAGCCAAAGGAAAACTTATACTCAACGAGGACTTAAGTATTACGCAATGAAGAGGTACATAGTGAGCACTTCAAATGCTATGATCATGACCCATGACTCATCTTCTAGCATTAAAGCAGGCCATACAGAAGTTACAGTGAGCACATTAAGTGCAATGATTGAACTCAATGATGTATTGCACTTGTGTTATACACACACAAAATTATCAAGTCCAAACTTACACAACCACTCCCACACCGTGTCTTACTTTATGTGTGGCTCCATCAAACATCATTGTCCATGTATCTGATGAGGTATTCACTATCGTCATGATATCTTCGTCCATAAAATTAAAAATCATCGGCTCATAGTCTTCAATCGATAATTCAGCAAGGCAATTACCAATTACACTTCCCTTTATGGCATTTCTAGTAATGTAAATAATATCAAACTCTGATAATAACACCTGTCATTTGGCAATACTTCTTGATAAGGTGACTTTTAAAAAAAGTACTTTATAGGATCCATTTTTTAAAGGGGGGTTTACAAAAATAGCAAAAACAATTTATGGTAATAGACCCCATGTCACTTACATTTTCAAAATTGCAAAAATAGCAAATTTAAAAGCAGATTACTGTCAGATTACCATTCGATTACGGTCATATTTGTCAAATTTGTAATATGTAAAAAAGAGGTGTTATGAGCTGTTTTTTCTAAAAAATATTTGTCATCTAATGCAATTTTCCTTTTTCTAATAAGGCATGTAGTATAGTACAACATATACTACCTTAATCTCTAAGTTTTCCATGTTAGGGCGCAACATGTCTTTTCTAACAATGAATACTTTGATTCAAAATTCGTGAACTTTTTGCTTAATTAATAAATAGTTTGTTCCTTCTTTCAAGTAGAGTCATGCTACCCTACCACACCATCCCATTGACCCATCCTTCACTGTCAAGTACAAAATTAAAGTCTTTGATTTTAGCAAAAACTCTTTGGCAATCTTAATTCCAGTGAAAAATCTCATTTTTGTGAGGAAGTTTTAATTTCGATTCACAAGTTTGAGTGAGGTGTGAAATATATTGTGCAATTTAATTCAATCTTCCTAGAAAACTTATAACCTCCTTTTTGCGTTTTTGGTTGCTTTAAATCTACTATCGCCTTGATTTTGTCTGGGTCTACCTTGATGCCTTCTCGACTAATAATGAAGCCTAATAACTTCTTAGAAGATACTCGAAATCTGCATTTTGTTGGATTCAACTTTAACTGGAATTTTCACAATCGCTAAAAAAGATTACGAAGGGTAACCACATGCTTTTCTTCGAGTCTAGACTTGGCGATCTTATAGTCACAATCGCTAAAAAAGATTACGAAGGGTAACCATTTCTCTCTGATAAGTTGCTTCTACATTTTTTAACCCAAAAGACATTACTTTATAGCAAAATGTTTCCCACAAAGTGATAAATATTGTTTTTTCTTAATCTTTTGGTGCCATTTTGCTTTGGTTGTATCCTGAAAATTCATCCATAAATGAGAAGGTGGAAAACCCAAAAGTATTACCTACCAACACGTCGATGTGAGGAAGAGGAAAATTATCTTTAGAACTTGTCTGATTAAGATCTCTGTAGTCTATGCACATTCTAACCTTTCGGTATTTCTTTGGAACTGGGACGATGTTTACGACTCAATCTGGGTATTTTTCCACTGCTAAGAATCCTGTATCAAACTACTTTTTAACTTCTTCCTTGATCTTGATCAACGTTTTAGGTTTCAATTTGCGAAGCTTTTGTCATATAGGCTTATATTCGTATTGAAGTGGTAACGATGTATTCCAATCTCTATATCCAAACTAGGTATATCCTAGTAGGACCATGCAAATATATCTTTTCTTTCTTCTCTACTCGCGCTTCAGAAGTCGTTGCTTTATAGCCCAACCCAAACTTTTCATTAGCTTTAGGAAGAAAAATCACTTGTAAGTCTCCTTGATTACCCTTTCTAATCCCTTGTGCATTTGGAAACGAGTTTTTATCATTATGTTTGCAATCATTAAGATGTTTTAGGCACATAAAGATACATATTCAAACCTTCAGTTGGAAAGATAATAGCATTAGCAACTTCAAATGATCTCTGTAAGAGCATTCCAAGGCTTCTTCTACTGCTTCAACGTAAGGAAGTGCTGATGTTTTTGTTACAAGCATGTCCTTTTCTCCGTAGACAATAGGTTGACAACCTTCCACACTAAACTTCAATCTTTGATGCAGTGAAGACGAGACTGTCCCTGCTGAATGAATCCAAGGTCATCCTAGTAGACAACTGTATGAGGAGTTTACATCCATTTCTTGGAATGGAGCGTTGAAAGTGGAAGGCCCAATTTTCAATGGAACATCTATATCCTCGATTACTTCTCTACGAGCTTCGTCAAAGGATCTAACAATTGTAGTACTTGGTCCTAAGCACGATGGATCTATGAAAAGTTTCATCAAAGTGGATCTTGACGTTATATTTAAAGATGATTCATTATTCACTAGGACCCTTGCCACATGGTATTCCTTACACTTCACGGATATGTGTAATACCTTAGTATGTCCAGTACCATTAAGAGGGATCTCTTCATTTGTAAAGGAGATGCAATTTGTAGCAGTTATGTTTTTCACAATTTCACTAAGTGCATTTATTGAATGTCATTTCCCACATGGACTTGATGTAAAATATCCAGCAAAACCTTACAATGTCGTTCAGAGTACATGAATAATGACAAACTGCTTGGACCTTATCATTGGATGCTGAGGAGGTGAACCTTGAGCTATTTTGTAAGTTTTGGCCTTTTATCTTTTAAAAAGAGAATAGTGATTCAATCAACAAGAGAGAAGATAAGAAAGAAGAAGGAAAAATAGAATACTTTGATTTCAAATAGAATTATATGAATGTAATATGAGAGAGACCAAACTTTGTTTACTTTTAAAATAAAAAGCACAATGAAAAATACATGACTCTAACACCTAATGGTTACATCCAAAACATCCAAGGTATTGTCCTATGATTCTTAGAAAACAAGACAATTCTCTGTTGGTGTCATGTATGGGTATAATGCCTTGTCGGTAGCTTGCACTGAGAATTGATTTTCCATCCTCGACATTTGTCTTAATTTCTCATCTCTTTGTTCCATCTGGCCTCTAGCACCATCATACTCGTATTTCATTATGTCGTACTCGTCCCTCCATATCATGAAATCTATTGACATATTTTCATTTTTTTTTAATTGAGCGTAGTCATCTGTTGCGACCTCTCTTGCCTTGCAATTGGCCTTCAGAACTATTGACAGCTTCTTGCAGAAATTTATTTTTTCTTTTCACTTCCAAAAGTTGAGATTTGTATTCTTTAACTGATTGTTGTAGAACCCAGATCTTCACAACGATCTTTTGAGATGTTGTGGCTTTTTCATGCACTTCGTTTTGAAATTTTATAGCAGTCCCATTCAATCTTTCTATTTCATGTTTCAAATTTGTAATGCATATCTTTTTAGCTTCCATCTTTTCATGCAAGTCGAGAATGTTTCTTAATAATCTCTTATTCTTTTTTCTCACTTGGATTTTCTCATTGTTTAAAGAATCGTTACGCTTCTCCAACTTTAATTTCCTTCATTTCTCCTCGTCAAATCTCTTTCAGTACTAACAGCCTGCTGAATCCATGTGATCTTGACTTCTCTCAACTTTACGTTCTTTGTTGCCAAAACACAATTCATTTCTCTTAACCGCTTCAAATCCCTTTCTTTATTGTCTTGATTTTGCTTCAATACTATGCTTGGAACTAAGAATTCTAGCATAGTACTAACTTTAATCTCATCCCTAAATGCTCTTCAATTATGATACGATTTCGTAGTACTCTCACAATATCGGAAACTCTTCATTTTCTTTACGAATTTCCATGCCTCAATTGCTTCATGAATTTTGTTATTTGCCACGTCGAACTCATATAGGAATTCCCAATCCTTGAGCCCACATACAATTAGGGCGAATGGTTTTGACCCTAGTTGACGTAGTACTAAAAGAGGAGAATAAGCAATGCCCCCTCATAAGCCTTATAGTGGGATAAAAGCCAATTTCTCGCAACGGGGTGTCTGGACTTGTGGGCACCCAAGGATCTCTCCAAACTACTTCCATTGTCGTTAAATGGTTGGAAAACTGCTTCCAAACTCCAAACTCTAGAACTAGTGAAATTAAAATAGTTCTTTTCATTCTGATCCTATTACATTTGGATAAAATTTAACCAGATTGAAATATATCTTCCATTTTTTTTTATTCCTGTGAAATAAAAAAGAAACAATTGTAATATTGAGTGAAATTTTTTAATGAATTCGTTTTTATGTTATTTCGTACTATGCAATTCCTTTGTTTATGGGATCATTTTATTACAAGAGGTAATTAAAAGAAATTATAGAATGGGGGTTGTTACTGATGACTAGATCTAGTGAGATAAATGGAAATTTTATCGATAAGACCTTTTCAATTGTAGCCAATAATTCTCTGATAGTGTTTCTTGCATTATCCATGGACTATTGAATTTTATCTGAGAATATCCAAAATTTTTAGGATACCTTAGATGACTGGAAATCCAAATAAAAAGCATAGAAGCACAGCTGAAGAATCTTCCTTTGATTTAGATACGACAATGATTTAGCGATCGTAAAGTCTCTGCCATGATTGGGATAACAGGGTTTACACCTTATTCTATTCCAACAAAAATCTTAACCACCTCTTTTTCTCATACACTTTAATTCTAAAAAAAATAATTGTTCTGTAGATACACATATAACACAATGCGAGATAAATCCTTCTTCTCTGATAAACAACCTCTCGCAAGATTGGCGAGATAATTGATGAGAATACAATTTCTACTTTCTTTTGTCTTCATCTGTTTCTTTATCTCAGATGCCTGAATATCACTCATAAACCTTGATAGCAACCGTTGTAGAGTCAACTTTTGATCATATAAATATAAGGCTTATTTCCTTTGTCTATTGGAAGTGCTTGATATTCTTCTATAATAGTAGTTAAGTCAAACATGTTGAATGTGAAACACTTCAACGTAAGGTCTCAGAAATGTGAAAAAGCCTGCAATGTCGATGTATTAACAGTTGTGTATAGGAGGTCACCTATGCTTCCATATGCTTTTGTAAACTCTGCTCTATGCTCCAATGTTAAGCTTTCCCATAAACCTTTTAACTCTTCTAGGTTATTGTTGACAAATTCTAGCTGACAAGTCTTTGGAAGTGGAAGTTCTAATTTCTTTAGTAATACCGTTCTTGACTCTAGTTGATGAAACTATTCCAACTACTGAGATATGTCCTCCCACGAGTCTTCATTAGGAATCAAATGGGCAAATACCTCAAACGTGTAAGTATCTACCATCGTAGGATCAAGTAAAAACAAGGATGAGTCTAGATGTAAATGCCAAATGTGAGAAAGAAAACAATCAAATCATGTAATGATTCAAACAAACTTAGTGAAGTTAATGCTAGTATCCTATCTTGACACAGACCCTCAAAAAGAGTGAGAACTTTTTGTGCCTGCACGAGAGCAACAACTCCTCGAAGGTCAAACACTACTACATTCTCGAATCTAAGCGTACAAATACAACCCAGGAAGAGGCTTGTGATAATGTGTGAGAATAATATAATAAGGCAGGAAAATTAATGTTAGAAAACATATGAATTTACTTGATATGTGAATCACAATGAGTGAAGCTAAATATAGGTCCTAAAGAGTAAAGGGCCCCCAACTTGATCACAATACTCACACCTAATTGCATGACCAAATTGTGTAAGAACTTTTCTTGTGCCTGCACAGCAGCATAAGCTCCTCGATGGTCAACACTACTCCATCCGCGTTTCTAATCCTATAAGGTAGATCCCAGGCAAGAAGATTGTGATTGTGCGTGAAACAATAATAAACAACACACTAAAACAAAAGAGAAGAAAAAAAAAGGATTGAGATCTCAAAGGAAATCACTTGTTGTATGAGGTGCGGTCCTCGGGAGTAAATTCTTACTAAATGCAATCTCCAACTAAGCTTTATAAAAGATTTTTTTCAAAAAAGAATGACTATTGTAGGATTTATATTATTACAAAAGTTTTACCTTTAAAAAAAAGAAAAGTAAAATCTTAGCCATTATTACTATTATTATTTTTTAAAGAATAAAAAAATGTGTAGGATAAAAATAGGTGTAGGATAAAAATAGGTAGTTACACTCTATAATCTTGTAACACGCGGTTAGTGAACCACGTATTTCTATACAACAATTTTTACGTTTTTCAATTACTTAATTGTTAGTTTCGTAACAATTTCCATCATCAATCTTTCTTTCTTTCTTCTTTTTTTTTTTCTTTTGTATAACCAAAATACATGAATTAATTTCATGTTCGACCAAGAGTTAACAAAAGAGAAAAAAAAACAAACTCTTCAGTAATCAGATTCAAATTACCATAAACATTTTAAATCATTAAACCACATGTGTCTAAATATATCAATTGCGTCATGCTCATTTCAACGAAATAAAATTAAATTCAAAAAGTAAAAAATAAGCAAAGGAAAATGCGGAAAGCTAAAAGTAAAACTGGTTCTTTATTAATAAAATTGAGAAGTTCACGTAATTTTCTAACTAAATTACAAAAAGAATAAAAAGATAGCACCATATAGATTGTTAAAGAATTAAACAATGCAGTGTAATTTAGGAAAAATGTCATGGATGAGCCAATGTGTCATGAACTTGTAAGTCTTTTGTGTCAAATGGACTCCATC
>JBBPDI010000015.1:1965641-1977137 GCA_037974545.1 Cucumis variabilis | reverse complement strand
TTAATTAAATATTAAACATTTTCAAACATTCAAATTCGAATTGAAATTAAATAGAAATTCATATTCAAATTCAAATTCAAATTCAAATTAAATATCAAATTCAATCTCAAATTCTAAAAGCATATATTACACATACATTATATAATATGAAATTGAATATGAATTTATACATACAAACTCATACAATTTCTACATAAATTACAAATACAATTTTCACATAAATTACACACACATAAATTTACACATACATACATTACACATACAATCTAAAATTCAAATAACACATAATGTCAATACACACATTACACAAACATTTTTGTAATCATACATTATACAATATATACACAAATTTTCATAATTTCAAAGAAAAAAAAAAGACAAAACATATACCTTGTTGTCGGCGACGGGGGAGGACGAGAGAGGAAAAACGACGGTGGGAGGTGGACAATTGGCGAAACGAGCGACAAACGACGACAGATCTCCTTTCTTTCTCTTTGTTTTCTTTCTCTTTTCTTTGTGTGTTCTGTGTTTTATGAAGACAGAATAAATAGGGTGAGAAATTGCTGACTTCTTCGACAAATAGTCCTTTCCCTGACATCATAAAGTGACACGTTGACATTAGTATAACCAACACCGACGTTTTACTAATGGAATCGAAGAAAATTAATTCATAAAATTTATTAATTAAACATTCTCCAATGCGGTCATCGTGTACATCGGCCTTACTCTAAAGAAGTACTGACGCATTGTACAAATGTTGGAAAAGTGTAACATTTATATCATTGTATAAACATTCCCCGATGTTTTACTCTACTGCGTCGGAGATAGTTCAACAACCTCATAATTATGTCAACATTTTCTGACGTGCTTCTTCATTGTGTTAGGGATGCTCACCAATTAAAATAATTTATTCAACATTCCTTGATGTGCCCTTTCATTGCATCTGGAAAAAGTTTAATGATAAATTAAAAAATAAAAATGGTAGATAAAGCTCGATGTGTTGGAATATGACGTCGGCCTTGCGAGGCTAAGCCGACGTCACGTTACCTGCATCAGTATTGGTTTGCTTTCTCGATGTTTTGTTTGTTGACATTTTTCGTAAACCCTCATTTTCTTATACCGGCGATTTCACAAGTTTGTACACAACATTGAGTCGACGACTATGCAAGGTGTGTGGTGGAAGTTATGTCAATGGTTGAAGGACTTCTACGTGAGCCAAGTAAGTGAAAGTTGTACCATAAATATCAGCAAAGTTTGTAGACATATGACGAAAAAAGAAAATCCTGGGAGGTGATATTTTCAAGTGGTCTACTTGTAAGGCCAAGAGGTTATAATTCTATGAGATGACAATTATGATTGTACATGAAGACAATGAATGTTTTCAAGGTGTAGGTTCTTCAAATATCTTGCTAAGGTGAAAATTGTCCAACATTAAAAGAGTTTAGGAAGGTTATGAACTTGTCCAACATTGAAAAGCTTTAGAAAAGTCATGAATTTGTCATGGACTATAAAATGAGCCTATGCTTTTGATTTCTTAATTGTCTTAGTTAGAAACACTTTAAGTTAAATTTTACTATTGTCACTCTAATTAAATTCCTTTTATATTATCTAGTTGAAGAGTGGAAAAAATGTTAGTGACCAAAAGTTTTGAGAGAATGTTTTTGTAATTAGGGTCGAGAGAGAAAAAACTATTCTTTGTGATTGTAACAATTTTTCACACACTAGATTCTTTTCATGTTCTTGTTTTTTTTCCAACTTAAAAGGTTTTCACGTAAATTTATGTGTTTCCAGTTTTTATTGGTTTCTCTTAATTTCTCTATTATTTTTCTGCTTTTTTTATACGATAAAAGTGTGAGCTATTTTCTAGTACAAGGTGACCATTGTCCCATCAGGATAAATTTTTCGACCAAACCACCACCAAATCGAATATATAGTTAGTTTAGAAACTGACCTCGAATGTCAAGGAGTAAAGGTCAGTCGGTTTGGTCAAGTTTTTTTTGTTTAATTTATTGATTTGATTTTTTTTCCAAATCAACACTAACTAACCCTCAACTTCTTTAACCGACTTCGGTTCGATCGATCAACTCGGTTTTTCGATCTATCATGCTCAGCCTTACATTGAGGTGACTATTATGAAATCTTCATAACCAAATAGACGAATATTAAAATTCAGAAAAATGTATTAATTATGTGATTTTTTACTTAATATACCCCTTTGAAGTTGGAATGAGTGTGTCTAATGAGTTATTGAGTTTTGTTGTTCTAATAGTTCTAATATATTCGTAGAATTTTAATTTTGTGTTTAATAAATACTTGATTATTTAATTTTTTTAAATTTACAAACATATTTATTAAAAATATATGAATTAGGATTTGTTCCACATAAATTTGAAAAGTAAAAGAAAAGAATAATAATGCAACATTAATAATTTTTACAGTTTTAGTTCCAAACCCACAAAATTGAATGTTTGATAATTTAATAAACACAAGATTAAATTCATGGTTAACTCTTGTTTTTTCTTTAAAATATATTGAACCAATTATTTTGGTTGTCTTTTACTGACTATAGGCAAAAAAATATAATATAGTCCATTCTAATACTCAATTTGGTTTTCAATAGTAAAAAATAATTTAGCTCAACTCATATTTATATGAGTAACAATTAAAAGGTCTCAGATTGTTTATCAATTTTATGAAAATTTAAATGTTACCTTTAAATACTTTGATTTTGCCAAAAAGTTAATATTAGCAAGACATATGATCAGGTTGAATGGACATATTTGTGTTGTGTCATGGAAAAAATGGTCTTTGCTCTAAAGTGGATAGACCTTGTGATGAGATGTGTTGAATCTATTTCCTTTCTCGCTTTGGTGGATGGAATTACAAGAGAGAGTTTCAAACCTTTGGGGTTGCGCCAAACGGATCCAATCTCTCCTCTTCTTTGGTCCTCTTATGTGTTGAAGGCTTCTCAGCTCACTCGTCGAAAGATAATCTTTTTTAATTTTTTTATATTAAAAATTAAATTAGTTCTTCCTTATTTTAACTCATCTTTTTCTCGAAGATGGTAACATCTTATTCTTCAAGGATTTTTACAATGATTGTCAATCTATTAGAAAAATCCTTGTTGAGTACGAAAAGGCTTTTGAGGTGATTAGCATAAGAAAATCTATGTTCATTGCGAACACAAATATTTCCCATAAAATATTGAAAGTAATTGAATATTGGCTTGGGTGAACCACGTCAAGTCCTTTGGCATGCATCTCGGTCGTCCTACAGATAATCATCGAGGAAGGAATCAAGTATTTGAAGATGTTAAATCAAGAGTGTGGAAGGTGTTGCAAAATTGGAAAGATATGTTCTTCTTAGCTAGTGTAAATGAAGTACGTATCGAGGCATTTGTTTAAGCCATACCGATTTATACTATGAGCTATTTTAAACTGCGAGAAAATATATGCAAAGAGTTAGAATCTATGTGCGTAAGATTTTGGTAGGGCTCTTCTGACCAAAAAAGAAAAATTCATTTGAGGAGTTGGAAGAGATTTTGCCACAATAAAGAAGCAGAGGGTTGGGCATTTGAGATTTTATGATGTTTAATCAGACTATGCTAACATATTACAGTTGACGCCTTCTAAGGAATCCTAATAGTCTCCTTGCTAAATTTCTTAAGAATCATTATTTCCCTAAGGACTTTTTCGTTGCAAATTTGGGAAGTAATCCTTCACACACTTGGAAAAGCCTCCTTTGAGGAAGAGATCTTTGGGAAATTGACAAAACTAGCACCATTTTGGTTTTATATTTCAAAACTAACACGATTTTGAAAAACTCGTAATCTTCTTTTTATTGGTCAATCTCGGCCAAGATCAATCCTAAGATTCTTTCCAAATTAAAAAAAACTCTTTTATTGAAATTTCTCGATCTCTCTCGGTCAAGTGCGTCACCGAGATAGTGCATTTTTTTATTAAAATTTTGAAAATAAAGTGATATAACAAATGATCAAAATACACCGAGAATACCAATCGTCTTGATATTCTCACAAAACGTGCTAAACCCTAAAAAAATTTCTCATTTTGGTCGAGAGCTAGCAAGAACACGCCCAAAAGCTTACAAATTTCCCCGATTCTTGCTTCCCTAAATTTGAAGAAGTCATCCTCGAACTCAAATCGATCAACGTGAGTTACTTTGTTTTTAGTTTTTTTTATGTTCTTATTTGTTTAATTTATGTTCTTAGTTGTTTAGTTTATGTTTTTAGATTTTTAGTTTCAAATTTGAGGCGGATGGAAAATCTAATGTAGTAATTATTGAGATGTTGAGTTAATATGAGTTTATGTTATTGTTTATCGTGAACTCCTTTTTCATGAATCTTGGTAAGTGCAGATGATGAATCTCAGCCGAGATTCATTGAAGAAGTCCTGAGATCAAATGAGTTTTACATGCATTTTGTAGGGTACTCTCGGGGTCGATTTCACTCGAGATTGAGATCGAGCTTACCACATAAATGCATGCAAAACCCTAATATCATGGCATCTCGATGCAATGTTGCTCAAGTTCTATTGCTTATTATGTAATCTCGATCGAGCAAGCCCCAAGATTAACCCATAAATACTTATTTTGTTCAAATTTTTATGTTTTGAAGATGCCTCTTGTGACCAAAATCAATTCAAAGGACTTCTTCCTTGCAAACTTTACTTGCTATTCATATCTATCGAAGATCGTTTCAAGTATAAAGAATAAGTTAACACCCTAGCAACTTCACAGGTTAGGAAAACTATCTGAACGTGAAGTTGGTGTTCAATGGACCTCTTTGCCATTATTTTTTTAGAGAGTTCGAGGAGGGACAAGAGAACGCAATTAATTTTAAGTTACAGGGTGAGAAGGCTTTCTTTGGATGAGAGGGATTTGACATAATAACGGGATTAAGGTATAGGCCCAGATGTGAAGTCTAGTTTGAACAAAGACGAGGCCCTTTGATTAAGAAGGCTATATTCGAGGGATATGACAAGCATAAACGACTTTGAGTTCAAGAGGGATTACCCAACCCTTCAGTTTGAAAATGATGAGGATGTGATGAAGATGTGGATATTCTACTTCATCGAGCTTGCAATGGTTGGTCCGAAGAGAAGGCAACACATGGATTTGATGATGTCAGGAGAGGAGTTGCTTCCTTTTCCTACAATACATCAAAGTTTTATTCAGTAACTAAACCCTAAAACATAAACCCTAAACCCTGGAAGATAATCTTAAAATAATTTTAAATACCTCGTCCATGTCTAGCTTTTTGGATCGTTCAATCGTGGTAGAGGAGGTGAGGCTTAGTATGTTGAAATGCAACTCCTCAAATTGTAGCTCGTTGATAGCTTATAGAAATACAAATTATTATGGTTTTTTAAGTAAAATAATAAAGTCTTATCACATGAAAATAGAAGAAAAAGTATGTGATTTGATTATTCTGTGAAATACATGATGTAATGATACAAAAGAACCTTATCCCTGTTTAATACGCTTTACAGCTCTTATCGCAGGATTTTAGGCAAAAAGGAGTGAAGCTTAGCGATAGCATCATTACGAGAGAAGATTCGCTCAACCTTCGTGGTGAAGGAAGTAAAAACAAGGTGTTTAAGGCACTAGCAAACAAAAGTGGCTGGCAGAAAATTAAAAAAAGGAAAAAAGGATGTTTGGGCAGCGCTGTTGCAGCTTTTCAGAGTTCTTAATAGTGCGTGGCGTCCTATCAACATCAACTCTCACCTTGAAATAGAGCCTCTCACTCCAGAATTTAGTGTGATTTGGCCAAAGAGCAAGTTCATGTATCGTTCATCTTCTCCCTTCCCTTGAGTTTTAGGTGAGAGCTTAAAACAAAAGAGAGAGAGAGAATCATCCCTTCCATCTTTCTCTTCATCAATAGGCAAAAATTAGAGGAAAAAAGTATGAGAAATTAGACTCTGCAGCGTAACATCTCTGTGTATTCCAGTTTGCAATTTTTATTGTATTATTTTGTAAGATTAACATCATGACCAAGAGGTTTAAAGTTGTTTATATTGTAGCAATATATTTCTTCTTCCATTCTCCCATATTCTAATCTTCTCCATGATTAGATAGCTAGTAATAAATTGTATTTTTGATGATTAGAGAATTAGAATGCATGCATTATTAGTTTTGCTAAGTTAAACGTGAATATCTTAACATAATGTGTTCGAGAGAAGAGCAATGATATAGATTGCAATCACTTGACAAGTGAGAACTACATTTTGCTAAGTGAGTGGTGAGAAAATTATAGCAATGTAATCTTATCGCCAAACTTATCTCTTGCATACATTACCGAAAGGATACTGTGTGTGGTGGCAGCAGCAACACCAAGAGGTTGTCCACCTTAATTAAGGATAAGTTACTAATAAAACATTTAAGATGATTAGATACAAATCATAGCTTAACTTTGTGTATTTGCATCCCGAGAGGCAAGCAAGTATGGCAAAAACGTTGAAAGGTTGCTCGCCTAATTCTTAGTTAATATATGCTTTGTATTTCCTTGAAGTATTGTAGCACAAATTCTTGAGATTAGATAATTAGACTTTTCCTTCATCGTCATGCTTATAAAGAGTTCACATTCCATTATTTCATCTCCCCATGCTCACCTTGCACCGCCAAGCACAGTAGTGTAAATGATTAGGACAATTGGTTATTATTCATAACTATATTTTATAGTTTATACCGCATGATCTAGTGCGCAATAGAAAAAATTAGGAGCTTAAACTCCCTGTATTCAACCCTGGACTTACTAGAAAACCTCTCTTGACTTATACTTGGACAACGGAGAGGAAAACTTGTACGATAACATTTACCTTTATCTGTTTAGTAACGCATGAATATGATTGCACTTATTATCGCATCATCCTATTTAGCCGCCTAATGGTCACTCAATTAGAGCCATTCATGTTAAATTTGCAAGCATAATACTTGTGAAAATGTAACGCTTAGACTTAAAACTAAAAATACAAGCAAGTTTTTGGCGTCGTTGCCAGAGAATTTAAAGTTTTTCCTATTTAACTCAATACCGTGTCTTAAACACCACACTTGCTCGTCTCTCGGAATGCAAATGATAAAGATTGGTTAAACGAGATCTATCTAAAAGCATTTACTTACTAGACTTATAGTTCTTCTCTTTTAAGGGTGACAACCTCTCGGTGCCAAGTACCCACACTTTCTCCTTTCGGAACACAAATGATGGACGTTGTCTCGCCAAGGTGGAGTTTGTCTCCAAACTCCTCCTTGTGCACATTAGCTATATCCTTGCTACTTACTCTCTCGAGCAGTTGGTGATATATATTAGTCAAGTGATGATTATAGCTCAGCTAACACGATAATCTTTATAAGCTAAGCTTCTTATCAAGGATTTATCACAGACAGAAACTACAGATAACACATTGATAGATGAATAGTAAAGAAATGTTGGATTAAAAATGTATAAACATGTAATATAATAAAGAATGTAGGCCTTAAGTCATTGTACATTATGAACAACATATATTACAAAGAATGAAAATGAAAAGTAGAGAAAAGGAATATTACAAGTTAGGAGAAATGAGAAATGGTGGAATCTTCTTACTCTGACTCTAAGCTCTCACTCACAGATTGACCAGAGAAGAAGAAGAATGTTTTTACAGACGACATTTCCACCACTCTCTAGGGTTTGGATCGATCCATATAAATTTCTGACTCCTCTCAAAGTCCACCACTTTACTTGGTAGGGAATGAATGAGTCCTTTTATACGTATCATTTGAAGGAAAACTTCTATTCTTCTGAGCATGTTAGCGCTAATTGTAGCCTTGTCAAGTCACATCAACTCCAACTACCATTCTTATCTTCTAGTGAACCTTCCTTGCGTGATGACATAGCACCTCGATTAGAAATTGTATTTGACAGACAGGATCTTCTCACATAATGCTTTGCACGTGCTCCTCTGCGATTCACTAGCTTTTTCTTTTATCTATAAACTTGCATTGGAACATTAAAAACAGGGTGAAACAGGCATGAAGACTTATGTAAAGTGTTATTTCTTAATAATTATGAAATTGCAATATAAGCTACGCGTTTTGACACAATAACTATGCTTTTTGGTCTCATTATTCTACCTAAAAGGCTATAATAACTCGTATTTCTATAAGTTATCAACAGACCATCTTCAATGTCGCTACAATCCATGGGCACAACAAAAATCCTGAAATTTTCAATGGAGACCTTCGGTGCGCCTATCGCTACACTTACCGGCTTTTCTTTTAGTTTTTGGCAGATATCAAAGTCTGGGACCAGAGCGGGATCGACAATGTGTACATCGAAGTCCTTCGTTGTACCCCTATCCTTACCACCTCCTTCGTGGTCCTTGTCAGTGTTGGTGTCTGGAGGATTATGAGATACACTCTGAAAGAAACAGAAAATTACGTTAAACATTTATTAATCAACTAAATTAAACAATAGGAAAAAAAATATTAAAGAACATACCACGACTAAGACCGTCATCAACTTATGTATGGTCAATAACTTGGCCATAAATGAGGACTCCATGCGATCCAACTTTAACTCCATATAGGCAAGCCTGAAGTTAAAGTGCCCCGTGTCACAATTGCAACCTTTCAAACTTGGGACTAGCAATTGTGCAACATTTGTTCGATCCAATCAATAAGTCAATCGATCAAAATTTAAAATCCGCAGACAAACTCAGCGTACGATTCAACCTCCCCTCACGTTTTTGGGAAAATGTTTTAGAAAACGTGAGAGAGGAATAAATTCATTGAAATCATTGTTAAAACAAGCATTGAAGACTGTCAATTGCAATAAGAAAGCATAGATTGCAAAGAGTGCGACAAGGCTTGGGCGGGGATTCAACTACTATGTCTCCCCTATAGTACATTTTGAACATTGTCAATTCTGGCAGGCTTGCATATGAAAATGCCAAAATGTCACTCCCAAGCATTATGACTTAAAAATGAAAGCAACTAGCTAAACTATGTACAAGACATAAAGACAAGATAAATTGGAGGTATTTGGAGCATATGACCATAAGTAAACACACCCTGGACAAGTATATACGTTACACCCCACACTCGCTTCCACCTAAGCTGACTCCAGACATGTCCAAGAAACGTCGCTAGTGTCTGAAGTAGGGCCCTTAGGGTTATCCTCAGGCTCACGAGGATGGGCAAGTGGTGGAGGTTGACGATGGGCGGAAAGTTGAAGTGCATGTTGGCTATGTGGATGGGAAGGGAAAGCGTCGTCTTCTCTAAAGAGGAGTGTCGGGGATTTCCCAAAAGCCTTTCGTAAAAAGGATCTCGAGAACCCGATCAAGGTAGGCAAGCTCTTCATCCGTGGGCTCAATTGGTTGTATACGAGCATGCATTTCAAACATCAAACAATAACTATCAATTCTTAAATCATAAACCATAAACCTTAATGTGAGGTGAATTAACAAAATAAACAAGTACTTATTGGTTGGGACTCGAAGACTTGGAACTCAATCACCTTAAACCCAAGTGAGTATGTGCAACTTCATCGGATGATGCGTAGTATCGCATCATACGAAGCGCAAAGTCCTACTAGCTACCTTCTCACTTAAGGACGAAACTATCTCGTACGCCCAAACCTAAATATGCAAGAACAACGTTAGCAAAAGAACCTTACTCAAAAGGCACATAAATATAAAACATAATAAGCAAGATTGAATTACTAACCTAGAAGGCAAACGAGAAGCCACACAAGCTATAAGACTCTATGGTCTTCTTGTTTAGGGGTTTCTTCTTATGCATGACCTTGTTCCCCCTCAATGCCTCTCTCAACATAGATAGGGTCTTGGTCCACATAAGCTCACCCCAACCATAGCTCACGAAGTCCTCGTGGTCGTCGATGAGGTCCAACATGGTCCAGTCCATGTGTTGCCTCATTTTCCTCTCAATCATGACCAACTCAACGAAGTAAAAGAGCGACATCTTCATAGCATCCTCGTCACTCTCAAAATTGAGGGTCGAGTAGTCTTTGTCCAACCTCGACCCATTCATATTGGATTTATCCCCAAGGTACAGTCATCTTAACCTTAAGGCTTTATCATCAACTAACTTGATGGGACATCTTGGCCTAGCCCTCAACCTCGTTATTGTATCAAAGTCCTTCCGTCCAAAAGAGACCTTTTGGCTAAGTAGTTTAAATGAGATAAAGTCGTTTTGTTCCTTTTCAACCTCTATTAGTAGGATGTAGTGACATAGCGGTCCATTGAAAACCAACTTCAAAAGCTGAGATTCTTCGAAGGAGTTCACGAAAAACAGTAAAATCAGCCCAGATTAACTCAACAATAACAAAATCAGAGCACCAAAACTACAGATTTGCTCATCCGCCTCAGATTTCAAACTAAAAACATAAAAACATAAACTAAAAACTAAGACCAAAACTATGGAATTGTTCAAAGTGACCAGTTTTAGTTCAAAGATGGGTTCTTCAAATTTGGGGATGCAAGAATAAAAAAAATTTGAAAAATTTTGGAAGTTCTTTCTTCGTTCTCGGGCAAAATGATAAAAGTGTTTAGGATTTTGTGAAGATATCAAACCGTTGGTATTCCATGGGTGTTTTGGTAATTTGTTAAATCCCTTTATTTTCAAATTTTTATCCTTGTGACACATTTGGCCGAGAGAGACCGAGAAAAATAAAATTACGAGTTTTCTAAAAACATGTTACTTTTAAATTATAAAACTCAAAAGGTGTTATTTCTCAAAATTTATCCAATAAATACTATTTTATATTCATCAATTAGATACGATTAACACTATTTCAAAACATATTGGTATCCTAATAATATAGCAATTGAAAATATCATGAAAACTGGTGACACGTTTTCTACTTTTGGTAACAATTATAAGATGATACAAAAATCTTTGCTATGTTAAAAAAAACAAACCTCACTGTCTATATCTACTTGTTCATGAAACTAACCTTTCTTTTTTCGTATTTCTTTTCTTTAATTTTAGGATGCGTTTAAAGTATTTTTAATGGTTGGAGTGTTAGTATGTTGGAGGCTTAATCTGTTTAAAGGATCTTTTCACGATGAAGTGCATGTGGCTGAATCCAATCTATTTTTGGATGTAGAATTTAATGCGTTGGAGGTGATCATCCTTTTGAACAGAAAAGAGAATTCTCTCTTTGAGACCTAGGTCCTCGTTGAGGATATTACTTTTGTTGCAAACTTTGTTGATATCTTTTTTTTTTTTTTGTCATATCTCTAAAGAGAACAAAACTGCTCATGCCATTGCAGCTTTAACATCATTTCAAAGTTGTACTTTGCTTTAAAAAGATATCCTTCTTAATTGTGTTTTTACTCTTTTTCGGTTGGAATAGTTGTCTGTTGTGAATTTTGGTTATTCTTATTTAATAAAATTATGTGTTTTGCTCTTTTCTCAATTATTTCAACCCACTCTTCTTTCATTAAGAAACATGAAAACTTTCTAAACTTTTAAATACACTAA